>WNGS01001942.1:29094-40668 GCA_020271785.1 Procambarus virginalis
TATATAACCACATATGTCAGACCAATCCTGGAGTATGCGGCTCCAGCATGGAGTCCCTATCTAGTCAAGCATAAGACTAAACTGGAAAAGGTTCAAAGGTTTGCCACCAGACTAGTACCCGAGCTGAGAGGTATGAGCTACGAGGAGCGACTGCAGGAATTAAACCTCACTTCGTTGGAAGACAGAAGAGTTAGGGGGGACATGATCACCACATTCAAGATTCTCAGGGAATCGACAGGGTTGATAAAGATAGGCTGTTTAACACAAGGGGCACACGCACTAGGGGACACAGGTGGAAACTGAGTGCCCAAATGAGCCACAGAGATATTAGAAAGAACTTTTTTAGTGTCAGAGTGGTTGACAAATGGAATGCATTAGGAAGCGATGTGGTGGAGGCTGACTCCATACACAGTTTCAAGTGTTAGATATGATAGAGCCATTAGGCTCAGGAAACTGTACCCTGTTGATTGACAGTTGAGAGGCGGACCAAAGAGCAGAGCTCAACCCCCGCAACACAACTAGGGAGTACAACTAGGTGAGTACACACCACACACGCACCACACACACACACACACGCGCGCGCGCGCAGCCTCTCCCCGGCGTCTTGCTTGGACCAATCTACGGAAGAGAAACACAGGAACTGGCAAGCAAACAAATCCTGTATGGACAATGGAGCCCTGACATACACCCTCCATAAATCCCAGCCAGAGGCGCTCGTTAAGCTTGACGAAGTGGTTCGCTTGAGACAATTACTTGCCAAATTATCTCTCGTTAGTGATTCCCGAATTTACATATGCAAGCTATTGTGGCCAAAATTTGCTTAATTTTCACATTCTGTAGACTAACTTTTTGTTTATATTGGCGAGTGATCCAGGAACACAGCGAGATGCATAATACATTGTAATAGAGCCTAATTACAGTCCTTATACAAATTAACGACTTTCATTAAGAAATGTATAATAAAATCACTAAATACAATTAGATAAATATACATAATGTATCAGTGTCATTACATTGCCGGATATAGGGAATACATTTCACAATAATTATTGTAAGTGGATTTATATATTAAAATTTTGTATTTAAAATTTTTAACATATACAATATATCTTTACGGTATATAATATTATGAGACATAATGAAATATTGCAAACCATGGAAGTTCTAAGTCGACAAAAGCTAGGAAACAGAAAAAGCAATCCACACAAAAGCCTATTAAATTGTAAGACTTGTTATATAAGCTTCTTATAGCAACAAGTATCATTATTGGTCGACAATTTAGGAGAGTTGAACTTACAGCAAGTCCAACAACTTAGCAATGGTGTCATGCTTGTTCATTTCCTTCCAGCTGGCAGTGATGACATATTTGTAAATTTCCTTTTATCTAGCAGTGATATACTACTAGAACATTTCCTACTAGCTGGCATTGATGTAATAACTAAATATTTCCTGCAACCTGGCATAAATATTAATATAAATCGTGTCAATTTATCAATAAACCATCAACCACACAGCAATCAAAGAAACCATCAACCACCAACTACACCACCACCAACTGTGGGAACCGACATGTGAGATTTATATTTATTTAATTTATATGAATTTATATAGAATTTATATTTACGTTAATTTATATATTTCGATAGCGATTGGTATGATGTTAAGTGGACTGTATTTCTGCAATAATCTCACAAATCGATCCTTACACATTAAGGGGTGGTTTATATTAAATTTATATATATATGCAGCCAATCAAACTACAGTATTAAACTACATATATTAATATATAAATTGAGGAGGTGCCTTATCTTATTGTATGGTAGGCTTAGTCCAACAGGCATAACTAGGATGTAGACACCAAATTATCCTCGTGTGAGGTTAGCTTCCATCACCCCAAGTAACTGATGTACCAAGATTAATTCTTGCTTCCTCTTCTTGTTCCTGTCAAAGGGCACTAGCTGTAAAGCCGGAATCCTAATATATGACAGCTATATCAGAGAAAACACTGTATATTATATAAGATAAGGACCAAGGCTTAATTACCTGTATTGAGTCGATCGTTGGTGTTCTAACCAGTTCGCCCTTTATCTACCTAACATTAACTGGCCAGAAATGATTAGATAAACGGGTTTCGGTAAGACACTTCCCTTGTTTATGTTGACAGCATGTTGATGATGGTTGAACACTAATTTGGTCTCCATAACACTTGGTCCAAGAGAATTATAGGATCGGAATTTGCTCCAACAACTCGGTCTTAACAAACAATGGCTGACCTCTCTCACTACTGACGCCTTGGCTCTCCTTGTCCAATGTCAATCAATGATAGAAGGATCACATTTACTCTATTTTGATACTGATAATTAAGCTAATTCAAATGAGATGTTATTATGATGTAATAAGTCCAAAGACTGCTGTATTTAAGAATAATTCCCAACAGAATAGCTGGTGAATTTATAGTACTATGTGGCAATGATATCCCGTTTTCTATTGACGGAAAATTCCACTACAAGCTACATTTTCTATGGGTAACTTGTGTATACAACACAACAGCAATATTATCTGCCTATTGTATGTAATATTATTAAATGGTGTCGGATTTTCCGACACCAACCACAACACCCCATCAACTACCCAACAAACCATCAATTGCACCACCAACCACAACAAAGAAATCACTTACCATCAACTGTTTATTGTAAATTTTGTGTTTTCAAGTATATAACAAACTGGTGAGTCCCACAGTTACTAAATGAATACTTATGCTTTTATATGACAAATCTTCCTTTAATATTGATTGACGTTCAAATTTCATTATTCTCCGGGAGTTGGCAGAGAGATGAGTGTTCCTCAATGTTCACAGGTCTCTGAGTATATAAAGTCATTCCTTTTTAAATATTTGTTTTAAACGTTTAAATTGAATACTTGCTCTATAAGTTTATGGAATTTGCAGGATTGAGTTTATCGTGAGTTTTGATTACAATATTATATATTTGTTCTCCCGTGTATATGTATACATGAGAAGTATATATATACACTATTTCCTATTTCCTTTATGACTCCAGCGGATAGAAAATGGCTGTTATTCACTTCAAACTTTGCTTTAACTTTTATCTCAGACAGCCGAGGGAAGATGACTTGAAGGTTATTAGAAGGGTGGCTGATTCGTTACCTAGACCTGAGACAATATGCTTCAGCTCGTAAACAATAACATTTCCCAGCCAGGGAGAACAGCTTTTCATTATATATATATATATATATATATATATATATATATATATATATATATATATATATATATATATACAAACGCTTCAACAAACTGGTGTCGTTGAAGCGAAGCAGTAGGCGATCCTTAACAATAGTTACTTTAAAGCGACCACATTGCTGAAGTTGTTGATTTTGCTGTTCGAGCATTCGATGCCTCTGACAATCGTCTTTGAATCAGCGTCAAGTCGGGTGAGTGGGTGACCGAGATTCATGGTCAGTCTGGGTTTTAGGAGAACAATATACAACAAGAATAGTTTTACAATGTATTTTGTGCACAACGGTTTCGATCCTGTCTGAACGAATATATATATATATATATATATATATATATATATTTATATATATATATATATATATATATATATATATATATATATATATATATATATATATATATATATATAATGACATCAATGGCCAATGACATCATGGCATGGTCAATGACATCATCAAGAGAAGCCTCGTCTCAGCTAAGTGCCCAGCGGAGAGAGAACCTCGCATCCTAGGGGTCCAAAACCCGGATTTCCCCGCACTTCGCCCTGATGGCATCACCATATACTCATGGAAGGAGGGTAGACAGTTGGTGTGGGACTACACATGTGTATCCACCCTGGCTGACACCTATGTACACTTCGGAGCTGATCAAGCAGGTGGGGCAGCCAACCACAGGGAAACAGCAAAATCTCTCAAATACAGGCGACTGGCAGGTCAATACCTCTTTGTTCCCATAGCGTCTGAGACGCATGGCCCCTGGGGCAAGAGTGCCTTGGGATTTCTCAAGGAATTGGGTTCCAAGCTCATTGACGTCACCAGAGACCCAAGGGCTTGCAGTTTTTTGTTTCAGCGCCTCAGTGTGGCGATCCAGAGGGGAAATGCTTGCTGCGTCCTCGGTTCCTGTCCGGAAGCGGAGGAGCTTCAAGAGATCCATAACCTTTAGGCATTTGTCTTGTATGTTTTGTAACCTTTAAATACACAATAAAGCACAAGAAAAAAAAAAGGAAGGGGGTGGTAGGAGAAAAGCACACAGAAACTGTATTGGAGGGGACCCACATTCCCTCCAATGCGTTATGTGTGATTTCCTCCGAGGCATGGGTCCCCCTTCTTCCAGCCAGAGGTGGTACTCCCTTCCATGTTTTTTAATTAAAAAAAAAAAAATATATATATATATATATATATATATATATATATATATATATATATATATATATATATATATATATATATATATATATATAAACGTAAAAAAATGAATAGAGAATCAATTAGGGTATCACGTCTGGTGCAATTGTGGGGACCCACAGCCTCAGAGAAAAAATAGGACGCATTCATAGCAACCTGTCCTTCTTCAAAGAACGCCGCTTTTCGATCGTACCCATTACTTAAGGGCCAAAAGTTGTCGTTCTAGAAAATGGAAGCGGCTGGCAAAAGTGGCGTACTGTCCTGTTTTGAGTCCTCTGGCAGGTTAGAATAAGGACACTTTAAATTGACCGTTTTCTTGACGTTGGGAAACCCTATAGAAGGACGGGCTGTTCAGAGAATGTGTGTCCTTTGTCTCAGATTTGTTTGTACTTGCTTTTCCTACCACCCCGTATTTTGTGACGCTGGTTAGTTTGTCCTCCAGTTCCTTCAGGAACTTCAACGGACATTTGACACTCAAACCGAGGGTTTCCGAGCAGTGGCAGTGTGCCAGATCTTTGACATTGATGGCTGTTTGCCTTCCCCTGAAAGAAACAGCACTCCCCCTTCGATTGCATTGTATTAAAGTAGGTATTAGCCGATGTGCACGTGTAATCCCACACTTGCCATCCTTTCAGAGAAGCATTGTGACCGTGTGCGAACATTTCAGAGGATCATTAGGTCTGTACTGGTGTGGTTCTCTTTGTGCTGGGTAACGGGATGTGGCGAGGCTCTTCTCGATGATAATGACTTCACGCCTTGCACTCTTACCGTATGATTTACGCCAATCAAACCGTGTTGGCCGTATTGGTCTGTCAACGCACTGTTGCTGATGCACTTGTGCTCCGAGAGGATGAGGGGTGGCAAGGCTAAGTGCTACTCCAGTACGAAGAGCGTCGTGGTTAAGGCTAGTTCTTAGGGCTGAGTTGGGTACAGCATATAAAAAAATCCGCAGCATTGAGTACTGTTATCGCTAGGAAGTGCGCTTTCTCACCAGATACATTTTTCAAGCATTTTCAGGTGCATTTTTCAAGCATTGATTGTCTCATTTCCATCATGAGACCATCCCAGTGAGCCTGTCCGCGGTCATTTGCGGCTGGCGGTCAGGGGTGTGCTGCAACGTTTGTGTAAATGTACTTCTTGCTGGTGAGAAGTAACCAGAGTAAGGGAGGAATAAGTAAGGAGGAGATGAAGGGAGGAGTGGGTGAGAAAGTGGAAAGGTTAGAAAACAGGGACACGGAGAGAGGAATTGAGGTAGAGAAGAGTTGGGAGGAGGTGAGTGGAGGTAACGGGATAGGATGGGAGAAGAGAGGATGGAAGGGTAAAGGAATGAGGGAAGAATGGAGTAGTGAGGAGAGGGTAGATAGAAAATGGTGTTGGGATGGGAGGATAGTGGTAGTAGGAGAGGCGTAGGAGCATAATGTAGACAGTTTAGGAGTAGAATGACTCTAGATGTTAATTACTTTAAATACATGCTGCCACCACCCTGTCATTCCACCAGACTCTCAACAACTATTAAGCAAAGTAACAGGGAAAATTGCTTAATAATTTACTAAACTTTGCTCAATTCATGAGATATTATTTAAAAGGAAGCGAACAAAACTCAAGCTTGTTATTCTACACTTAGATTTTAAACACACCAAAAGGAATTCCATTTTCAGCCATTTAACACTTGTTCTGCACTTCAGAACACTTTGTACACTTACTATATTAACACTGAATTGATAAAAAAAGTGGGAATCACCCCACTCCATATACGCCCTCATCCATACCTGGCTCACTCCATATACGCCCTCATCCATACCTGGCTCACTCCATATACGCCCTCATCCATACCTGGCTCACTCCATATACGCCCTCATCCATACCTGGCTCAGACTGCACTCCACTCGTCAACCACTAAGACACCTCACCAAGACAATGCATTACTGAACTCTTCCCTTTCAACTCAGATGGATGCACCCTGAATGGATGACTGGCTGTCACCCTCCAGGGTGAAGGTTGTGCGAGAGGCTGGCAGATCGTCTCCCAGTGTCTTCTCTAACTCGCTTCTGAACTGCCCAACAGGCATATATATATGCCTGTTGGAGGCGTATATATATATATATATATATATATATATATATATATATGTATATATATATATATATATATATATATATATATATATATATATATATATATATATATATATATATACTGTATATATATATATACACACACACACGCCCCCAAAGCTGCCTCACTTCATATCAGTTGGTAAAAAAAGGGGAAAGGGGTGGGTGTTATTTGCTGTTGCTAACCTGATCGAGGCGTGTAGGTCGTCTGGCCCCGCGTGCAAAAACACTCAAGATTTTTCCATTAAGTTTGTTTGACAAGACTATCGTGATTAATATCGTAGACTTGAAACAAGCTGACGAGGGTCCAGCCAGGAAAATATTTCGATTAACTCTGCAAGATGATCAAGAGGTCACTTGGGCTGACCTCTGGAGGAAGCTTCCCTGGGTGTGAACACTTGGAGGGGGGGGGGGGTCATGGGTGTACAACACCATCTTAAACATGCGTGCACACACACACACACACACACACACACACACACACACACACACACACACACACACACACACACACACACACACACACACACACACACACACACACACACACACACAAAATTGCAACATGGAACACTGTAAGACACACTGTAACAGTGTAAGACACTTACACCGTTACAGTGTAAGATACACTGTTACAGTGCAGTGGTTTGACACTGACGGCTCTATTGATGAACTTCGGATCGTGTGCTTCTACTGAGGCTATCATATTTTCTGGTAGGATCTTTCCTACTAATTCGCTGGCAGCGATGCACTAAGATCAGATTGTTGGCAGTACTGCCTCTGCTGTCTGGCGTGTGTCTATTCCCTCAAGTGTGACTGGTAGTCCCAGTGACTCATCTCCGTCTAGGTTGAGTGCCTTCCTGAATATCAACTTCAAGAACACGTTATAATGACCTAGTAGTGGGTTGCCAAAAGTGGGTGCTCAACCGTTAAAGGTACGATTTAAGGCACTTCGGTAAGAAGGTACATACTGTCTTGGTAAGGGCAATGCCCTCTGTGAAAAGGTACAGGGCATCAGGGAGGCCAAGTTCCCTATTGTATTTTCCATCCTTCAAGGTCGTTGAATATTTCCTCGAGGATTGTGATAGCGGCTTTGTGGGTCGCTATACGACAAGTAGTGTGCTGTCACTCGAAGCTTCCGGTAAAGCTGATTTCACTGCATTAATGACTACTTCGTTGGATGAAATCATTTTGCACTTGGAGGGGGGTTCAGGACGAGGCCCGGAGCCTCCCCCTTCAACTGGTAAAGGTCTTCTGATGGAAGACCTTTACCTGTTGAAGGTGTTCCAGCAGACCCTGTAGGATTGCCGTCGTCCAGGAACCAGATGTTGAGCTCACTGGCCAGACAGTTTGTAATTTTGCGAACCGCAATACAGAGCAGGTAGGCTGCAAGGGGGGGGGGGTCCTCCCTATTGAATGCCCTCTGCTGAGGTGACTTCGTGTTCGCCAAACAAGAGTGTTGAGTACACACAGAAATCACAATAGCGAGGTGCATCAAATGAACAAATCCACAAGAGCCTTGACGAGGGTTCGAACCTACGTCCGAGAGGATTTTAACCATGTCTCGTAGTTCAGTCCATTAAGGCAGCGTCTGGGATCCCCTCGGACGTAGGTTCGAATCCTCGTCACGGCCCTTGTGGATTTGTACAGGAGTGTTGAGTCTTTGCTGTAACGTGTTGACACAAAGGGAAGAATATATGGACAGTGTTCTTGGACGGCGGTGAGAGCTCCTTTCTTTCAGAACGAACTGAAAACATTTTTGAAATCTAATTTGACTACTGCCTTCTCTCCAGTGAGAGAACAGATGTAGGCTCGAGCAGCACGGGCCGCTGCTTCACTGGGAGACCCTCAATCCCCAGCTGGTTGGGTTGCAGCATGGTCGCTGCTTCCATTCGAATACATCTGACAGCCGCCTTTGCAACGAGTTTGCAACTTTCAAGTTGCAGTTTGCAATTTTCAAAGCGAATAGGTATTCACCAAAGAAATATGGTTTAATTTAGTCAGGAATTAAACCAAAGAAGCATGTGGTTAACAATCATTGTAATTTCTGGCAGGAGCGACCCAGCAACTCGGCCAAGAACTGGATTCACCATTTCCTTGGCATCTTGAGGTCATACCTCTGTGTAGCCTCCTGAGGCGCCCGGGGGAAATGAAATAATGGCTTTATAAACCTCTCACTCTTGGAGGTTTATAAACCTCTGACTCTCAGTGCTTGGGCTGTGGTTCCGTACAGTGCATCACTGTCTAATGCATTCAATTGTTAACTACCTTAACACTGAGACAGATTCTTCTAATGTCTCTATGGCTCATTTGAGTACTCAGATTCCACCTATGTCACCTTGGACGTGTACCACCTGTGTTAAATCATCTTTATCAACCCTAAATATTTATGAGTGTGTGTGTGTGTGTACTCACCTATTTGTACTCACCTATTTGTGCTTGCGGGGGTTGAGCTTTGGCTCTTTGGTCCCGCCTCTCAACTGTCAATCAACTGGTGTACAGATTCCTGAGCCTACTGGGCTCTATGATATCTACATTTGAAACTGTGTATGGAGTCAGCCTCCACCACATCACTGCCTAATGCATTCCATCCGTTAACTACTCTGACACTGAAAAAGTTCCTTCTAACGTCTCTGTGGCTCATGTGGGTACTCAGTTTCCACCTGTGTCCCCTTGCTCGCGTCCCACCAGTGTTGAATAGTTTATCCTTGTTTACGCGGTCGATTCCTCTGAGGATTTTGTAGGTTGTGATCATGTCTCCCCTTACTCTTTTGTCTTCCAGTGTCGCAAGGTGCATTTCCCGCAGCCTTTCCTCGTAACTCATGCCTCTTAGTTCTGGGACTAGTCTAGTGGACTTTTTCCAGCTTCGTTTTGTGCTTGACAAGGTACGGGCTCCATGCTTGGGCCGCATACTTCAGGATTGGTCTTACATATGTGGTGTACAAGATTCTGAATGATTCCTTACACAGGTTCCTGAACGCTGTTCTGATGTTAGCCAGCCTCGCATATGCCGCAGACGTTATTCTTTTTATGTGGGCTTCAGGAGACAGGTTTGGTGTGATATCAACTCCTAGATCTTTCTCTCTGTCTGTTTCATTAAGTACTTCACCTCCTATTCTGTATCCTGTGTCTGGCCTCCTATTTCCACTGCCTAGTTTCATTACTTTGCATTTACTCGGGTTGAACTTCAACAGCCATTTGCTGGACCATTCACTCAGTCTGTCTAGGTCATCTTGTAGCCTCCTACTATCGTCCTCTGTTTCAATCCTCCTCATAATTTTTGCATCATCGGCAAACATTGAGAGAGACGGTTCTATACCCTCTGGGAGATCATTTACATATACCAGAAACAGTATAGGTCCAAGGACCGACCCCTGCGGGACTCCACTCGTAACGTCTCGCCAATCTGAGACCTCACCCTCACACTGACTCGTTGTCTCCTGTTGCTTAGGTACTCCTGTATCCAACGGAGTACCTTCCCTTTCACTCCAGCCTGCATCTCCAGCTTTTTCACTAGCCTCTTGTGTGGCACTGTATTTGTGGCACACTGTGGCACATTGTGTGCGTGCGCGTGATGGCGCTTGTGCGAACGAAGAGAAGGGAACTATCAGGTGAAAGCGCCAAGCCATCACGTCTATATAGCATTTGTATGGGATCAGGATAAGGCTTTGGACGGGGAACGGCACGTCCCCTCCCTTTCTGTCTTCCTTCTTGTACAGGCACACGCTGTGTAACAGGAGCAGG
Source organism: Procambarus virginalis (assembly GCA_020271785.1). NCBI lineage: Eukaryota > Metazoa > Arthropoda > Malacostraca > Decapoda > Cambaridae > Procambarus > Procambarus virginalis. Next base: position 39,399 of record WNGS01001942.1, read on the forward strand.
GAGCCTACACTATCGTGTATCTAAGACGAGAGGCGGAACTCTCCCAGGACGACGGAGATCGCCCCATAAACCATGTCGGCGGCCGAGGGTTTATATTTCACGAGAGAGAGAGAGAGAGAGGGAGGGAGAGGGACGGGCGCTGCTTCAGGGAAGGCAAGAAGGAAGGAAGGAAGGAAGGAAGGAAGGAAGGAAGGAAGGAAGGAAGGAAGGAAGGAAGGAAGGAAGGAAGGAAGGAAGGAAGGAAGGAAGGAAGGAGGGAGAATGAGAGAGAGGAAGAATAGGAGGGAGGGAGCGAGAGACGTATATACAGAGACCCGGGCACTACTGGGTATCTGGAGAGTATATAATATATTTCCTTGAAAAAAATGACATTGGAGAAATCTTCCAATTAAACCAAGATGCAAGAGCACTAGTCAGGTCATTAGAAGCCCTAAGCAAGAAAATAATTAACACAGGATATGCAGTCTTAATCAATGAAACATGTCTAAATGAAAACCTCCTGCCAGTACACACACACAAATAAATATATAAAATTATACAAAGGGCCTAAGTTTCAGGTATATAAATTATATATATATATATATATATATATATATATATATATATATATATATATATATATATATATATATATAATATATATATTAAATATGACCGAAAAAGTAAGATTAATAATTCTAAAACGAATTTTCTCAATGTTTCTTATGTTTCTTTCACTGTTGATGGTAATTGAAAAATCAATTCTCCAAAATTAATTTTTATTTGTAGTCTAACGCGAAACTTGAACGCGTTTCGTAATAACTTATTACATTTTCAAAGACTTTTAGTTTACACACATACAACTATAACCTGCAAACACTAAACATAGTTCTTACTTATGCTATGATTTAAACAGCTTTCATTTATACCTCGTTTTGGGTGAGGTGATATGTTACAACAGTTTTGGATGAGGGAAACAAACTTTCAACACAGGACAAAACACGAAACAATGGGTATTAATTGGGTAAATTGAAGGTAAGAATGGAAGTAACTGCAGAGGGCCTATTGGCCCATATTTCTTGATGCTTTTATATTGGAGCGGAGTCTTGAAGTGGGTAGAATATAGTTGTGCATTAATTGGCTGTTGATTGCTGGTGTTGACTTTTTGATGTGTAGTGCCTCGCAGAAGTCAAGCCGCCTGCTATCGCTGTTTCTATCGATGATTTCTGTGTTGTTTGCTAAGATTTCTCTGGTGATGGTGGGTTGTGGGAAGGGATTATTTGTTCCTTGA
>WNGS01001943.1:0-21236 GCA_020271785.1 Procambarus virginalis
TTTATTGAGTGTGTCACCAGACAATTTTATGGATGATAATTTTGAGTCATCCACTCAGCAGTTGGGTGATCCACCTCTTTACTGAAGGAATTTAACAGTGACTCAAGCTGAAAACTAAAAGCTTGTAAAGAGTCAACTGATTGTTCTGGTGGAGATAAATCTAGTAATTGGTGTACAAGGTTTATAACAGTCTTCTCATTGTTAGCACTTGCTCTAGAAGGCTGGTGTGAGTAATTATGGCCATTACTTGTATTGCTCAAGGCTTCTTGCTTAGCCTCAGTTTTAATTACAGCTTCGGCTGCTGCTGCAGCTTAGCTTTATCATTTTCTGGTTCAGATTCACTGATTATTGCAGCTTCACTAAGAGTTTCATCTGCAGCTTCACTTGTTTCTCTGGGTTCCTGTGAGGAGCTAGTTAATTCAGTAGCCTCATGCATTGAATTTATAGAATCTAGGAAATATTGAGAAGAGCTGTCTGAAAATTGATCAGACTCTGTAAATAAATTATTACGTGAAGTTGTATTAGATGAGATGGTAGAAAATGAAGGTTGAACTTCAGTTATTGATCCTGTGTAGTGATCAGTATTGATTAAAGGATTCTCCTCATTTTGAGGTAGCTCATGTATTTCATCTGAGCTGGATGCTTGCTTGGGTGTAGGTCTACTACAAAAATGTTCTAACCACTCAGGAACAATTTGTGTTGCAAGCACTTTGTTATAGTGATCTAACTTGTCTTGAATTATATCTTCATAGTCGGCAAGATCAGATTCTATCAGACGCAATTCGTCTGGGTCAGTATTACTGACAAGGAGTATGTTCCTATAAGACTCGATTATAACCTTTACATAGTCATATTTTTGGCTAGCCACCTTTGTGGAAATTTTTAGCCTGAAGACGTCAACTGAGTTAGTTCCTAAACAGTTGTCACATTCGTCAAGTAGTCTTGACAAGTGATTTTGAAGACCTTTCAAGATCCTTCCAGTTTTTCTGGAGTAGCCATTCTGGCTGTAAGTTTGAGCCTTATAGGGCTTATATAGCTACTTGGACAGCTATGGTACTTGCTCCTTTATGTAGAGCAGGTATAATTATTGACAGCCTGATATTTTCTTGAGGCTGATTGTAATTTACCTCATTTAGAGGTTAGCTACCTACCTAATAATAAGCAACTAAGATTTGAGTGGTGCCTTGGTATCACTACAGGTGTTCCTTAGCTTAGCTCTTTAAAATCAGCCTTGGATGGGTAGTGAACTTACAGTAACACTCAAAATGTACATAGAAATATGTAATAAATGTAATTACACAAATGGTTAATCCCACCCATTAGGGTCAGCACTACATAAATTAATAATGCACCAGCACTGTCTAACAGTACTAGTTAGGTAATAATCCTACCTATTAATGCAGCTAATGGTGTAGACTGAATTGTACAAACTTAGTACCGTGTCAGTCTGAAATATCCTACCTCTGTTGGGTTGGTATAATAACTACAAAAAATGTGGTGCAATAATGTGTAAATAGTGCTATGTTTTTGGATTATGTAATTATATAATATATACACTGGTAGAAATTATGTGTATAAGAAATTAAATGAACACAAGAGTATTAATTGTTTGGCAAGTGTTCTACTGCCATAAATAATATTTAACACCTGAATGTATTTCCTAATTGTGGAATATAATGTTATCAGGGTTAGTAATGATTAATTAGTATGGGTTCAGTAATTTGTATTAGTATACTGGATCCTAAAAGTTAACGAATTCACTGACTTGAGTGAATCAGTAATTATGGATTGAATTTAGGCTATAATGGACAGTCTGCTGACAGCCGTAAATTGAAATATTTGTATAGCCCAATAATGGTTAACACATAATTGGTGTTAGTGATTAGTTAATATTAATTGGATTGTATCCGGTTCGAAGAGGACCAAAATGTTGTTTTGGTCTCTGAGAACTGATATAATTAATTGGTAATGTTAATTGGTATGTATCCGCTTCGTTAAGGACCATAATGTTGGGTATCTGGGGCTTGAACTCACATATTAAATTATTTAATTATTATGTTTAAATAAATCGAAGGACCACCCACTTTTGAGAAAAGAGGGAAAACGAATAATAGTGATCATTAGAATGACACTAGAGAACCAGTGTCTATGGATACTAATTAAATGAGTAATCACTTAAAAGTAATGAATAGACTGTATTATTAATTAAAGTCAAAGCCTCAAATATCAACATGGGGGGGGGGGTATTTCTAGAAGTTCATATATATCTAGGAACCAGTGTGGTTCGTCACTAGTTCATTGTTGAGTTAATAACATAAAATCTAAACTAAAATAGATTCAAGACTATGATAACTCAAATAATGAATATTAAAGATTATGAATTATTGAGCAACAGTAAAGCAAACATATGAATTACCAAATCATCAATTCTGGCAATAATTCATTCAATGTAAAGATCCTATATGAATTATATAGAAATCAACAATAATATTAGATAAATTCGTACGAAAAAAATGTCTTAGCTGTAAGACGATTTCTGTAACGCCACTTCGTCATTCGTCCTCGTGGTCACAGGATCCCAATAAAGAAAGAACCCGAGGTGAATATCACGAATGATGAGAAACAACTTGTCGACTCCTCGTATACACGCTGAAATCAGAGAAATTTAAGTAGCATTTGATTAGGCTACGATTTATTTCAAATATTCACGAAAACGGAGAAATTGTTGAAATTCAACTAACGTTGTGTATTAGGTATCCTTGCTGTATAACGACAGACTACTCACAAATATACCACCCAAAATGATGCATCAAAATGAGAAAATATACTTAACATGAGCGTATCAAATACTGAGGTCTGCCGAAATCGCGTCAGCCAGTCCCAGACGTCCACTGCTGTGTACGTGTAATTACGGGTCGTGGCTTCAATTGTTGACGCGTTATTAACTGGCCGGGCACTATAGAACACGTGGATAAGTAATTGTTAACTGTTAACCGGGTATCAACGTAATTCTTGTCGATAAAAACTCCCCAGTCACTACCACGTGTCTCGCCACTCTTCACGCCAGGGATGCCTCATGTGTAATGGCGTCTCCGCCTTCCCTCAACCCGTCTCTCGCATTCACCACAGAAATTATTAATCACGAACAATTCTTTTCCGCGCAATTATGGATGTAATACGTTAATGAGAACTGGGTTGCAATTATAGGGACTTAAATATTATCATATTCTCGTTTAATGGTCTTAAACGAGAAATGGAGATGATTTTTTATTCTCCATAGCATTCGCACGTAACATAAACTGCTACTTGATAACTATTTCAGTTAATAACTCTCGGTTTTAGATTATCGGGAGTCATATTATCCGTAGATAATTATTACACGGAATACTGATAATTTTAGAGAACCACATTCAATTCTCTAACACATTGGTAATAAACGTGTCTAACTAGACATTATCTGACGCAATGTTGCTACTCGATTTCATGAGAATTCTAGCACTAATACGCAGATGAAATGGTTTATTTTATGTTTACACTACCGTTAGTGAGATTAATAACTACTGTAGTTAGTATATAATGATGATGATTTATTATAATACAATAGTAGTTTATTAGTGTTGGAAATTTCCAACACCCCTGAAGAGCTGGACGAGGTATTCGAACATGATTGGTATATTTTTATATAAGTGTGTTTTCTGTAAACTGTAGCATTACAATAAATCAAATAAAAACTATATATTAAAAAAAATAATAGGGGTGGTAGGAGAGGAAAGATTAAGTATCAGTGAGAATCCACAAGGTCTTCTCTGAACACTATTATTTCCTTCTTCGAGGATGTGGGTCCCTTTAATTAAGCCAGTGGTGGTACCCCTAAATATATATATATATATATATATATATATATATATATATATATATATATAGATATATAGATATATATATATAGTAGATATATATATATATATATATATATATATATATATATATATATATATATGAACAAGCCTGAATGGTCCCAGGGACTAATGCGATTTGTGTTCCTCACGTGTGCCCCAAAGAATGAGGTGATTTGGTAAAATGCTATGCCCAAGATAACCATCCGAGTGCCGGCGGTGAGGTGGTTCAAATAGCTTCGGCTATCACCTCATTTTGTCCGGTCGTGATGGTCAAGTGGTTTAAGGCGTCTTGTACATACCAGTTGCGTTGCTCCTGGGAGTATGGGTTCGAGTCACTTCTGGGGTGTGAGTTTTCATTCATATATATATATATATATATATATATATATATATATATATATATATATATATATATATATATATAGATATATATATATATATATATATATATATACATACACTAGCTGTAACACGTGTTGCTGTGGCTCAGCAACATGTGGGTGATGCTGAGCCACAGCAACTCTCCTTCATTCCCCCAGTCCTCCTCACCATTCCCCCTCTTCCCTATTCCATCGTCCTTCCAACCATTTCCCATTTCTTTGTGCCCTTGTCCTCCACATCCTTCTTCCCTCCCTGTCTCCTCGTCCTTCCCATCATTCCCTCCCCTCCCTGTCCCCTCGTCCACCCCACCATCCCCCACTCTCTAGTCCCCCTTGTCCTCCTCACCATTCCTCTCTCCCCCATCCCCTCGTCCTCTTCACCATCCTCCACTCCCCAGTCTCATCGTCCTCCCCACCATCCACCCTTCCCCTCCCCACCATCGCCCACTCCCATGTCCGCTCGTCCTTCCTACCATTCCCCACTCCCCTGTACCCTCGTACTTTCCACCATCCCCCACAACCCCTTCCCCTGGTCCTCCCCCACCATTCCCCCCTCCCTCATCACCTCGTCCTCCTCACCCACTATCCCCTCGTTCTCGCCACCATCCCCCACTCCCCCATCCCTTTGTCCTCCCCACCATTTCCCCGATCAACCGTTCACTCGTCCTTCCACACCATCCCACCCCCCATCCTTTAGTCCACCGCACCATACCTCACTCCCCTGTCTGATGCATTCTCAAATGATCTAATGTTCCCATCACTGAAAAATAAGAACAGAAAAAAACGTAATGAAGAACAATAAAAAAACTATACTCACGAAATGGACGGTATAGTAAGCGACACAGTTCAATTCCAACGCAATGTCACACAAAATAATTAAATCAAAATTAAAATAAATCAAAATCTATGAAAATTTAATTTAACAATGCGATCGGAAACATTGCAATGGAATCATATAAGATTTAGTATAGTGTATGTTGTTTTTATTTCCATCAGATGGCAATGAATTTAAAATAATCATGTTTTTACCTGTTACAGGTGTTGCAGCTATATAGTAGGTATATAAAAATAAGCGTCTGAATGAAATGTTGAATGGAATGTTGTGTCAAAATTTCAAAGCAATCGATGAAGAACGTCCAGAGATTAGCGAATTTGAACAAAACAAACATTTACATTTTTATTTATATACTAGCTGTACCCGGCCACGTATTGCTGTGGCTCAGCAACGCACATGCGTTGCTGAGCCACAGCAACCTTTTTCCTGTCTTCCAGCCCTACCCTCCATTCCCCCCTCCTTCATCCCCTCGTCCTCCCAACCATTACTCACTCCCTCGTCCCCTCGTCCTCCCAACCATTCCCCACTCCCCTTGTCTCATTGTCCTCCCACTATTCCCCCGTCTTCCCTGTCCCTTTGTCCTCCCCACCATCCCCCACTCAACCATCACCTCGTCTTCCTAACCAATGAACAAATAAAAAAATAAACAGTACTCACGGAATAAACGGTATGGTAAAGAGCACAGCTCAATCCCAATGCAATGTCAAACAAAATAATTGAATCAAAATGAAAATAAATCGAAATCTAAAAAAATTCAATTGATCAATGCAGTCGGAAACATGGAATGGAATCGTAATATATTTAGTATACGTGCTATTCCGTGCAACAGATGGCGCTGTTTTTCAAAAAAGTATCTTTTTACTTGTCACAGGTGTGGCATCTATATAGTAGGTATATAAAAACACGAGCGTATAAGATTGGAATGTTGTGACAAAGTTTCAAAGCAATTGTTGAAGAACTTACAGAGATTACAGCATGTGTTGCTCATACGTCCAACAGATAGCGCTTCTTTTCAAGCAAAGCATGTTTTTTCCTGTCAAAGGTGAGGCATGTTTATAGTAAGTATAAAAAACCATGCGCCTGTTCGAATGCAACGTTGTGTCAAAATTTCAATGCACTCATTAAAGAGGTTTCATAGATTTCCCTCACATGAAAAACACAGTTTTTCAAAAAGGCATGTTTTTCCCATCACATACGTGACGTCTATATACTATGTATAAAAAATTCGCACGGATGCGAATGGAATTTTGTGTCAAAATTTCAAAGTAATCGGTGAAGAACTTTCGGATGTTAGCAATTTTGAACAAACGAACATTTACATTTTTATTTATATAGACTAGCTGTACCCGGCCGCACATTGCTGTGGCTTAGCCTCAGCCATTTTGCGGCTGAGCCACAGCAACCCTCCCCTGTCCCCCGGTCCTCCCCACCACTCCCCACTCCCCCATTCCCTCGTCCTCCCCAACATTTCCCCCTACCCTGTCCCCTCGTCCTTCCCACCATCCCACACTCCTGTCCCCTCATCCTCCCCACTATTCCCCATATCTTCGTCAGATGCATTTCCAAATAGTTTGATGTTCTCTTCAGAAAAATGGGAACATGAAATAATTTGATGTTCCAGTCACTGAAGAATTAGAAGAACAGTTAAAAAAAAACGAAATATAAACATTGAAAATATAAAATAAACTATATTCACGAAAAGAACAGTATGGTAAACAACTCAGCTCAATTCCAACGCTATGGGGGCTTTCTATTTTGCTTTTCCGACTGCAATGCGTACGTCACCAATGTACATGTGACAAACGCTTCACGAAGCTGTCAGATTCAGCAGAGAAAATACGAGAGCAACCGTACAGGGCCTGGGAGCAAGGTCGAGTTAGAGTCCTTGAGGGTCTCTTCTCAGACTAGCCTCACCTGGTCCTGGTCCACGTTGATCGTTGGAATCTCCTCAATGATTTAACACTTTAAGGGACTCGCAGGGTCCTCATCACATTTATAGTTTAGTGAATATATGCAACTCGGTGTTGAAGATACCTAGAGCTGAAGGCTTGAGTAAATGGTTGGCAGTATTCAGAAGTGGTTCAACGGAAACACTGCATAACGCTTAACAGTAGTTTATTTACTAACTTAACTACTAATACAAAGGGTGCTTGATTTACTTTAGATTGGTGTCAGAAAGGCAACGGTTGTATTAGCGAGGCTCTTGACGTCTGGCTAATGGACTCGGATCCACTCGTTGAGTAACACCTAACTTAACACAATTGACAGCCAATCATTAACACGGCAACCTAACTGCCGGTATGCAAAGGGAGCACAAGAGTTCCAACCGGATACTCGGGTAATGATGATATGCAATAAACACAATGGCATTGTCAATGGGACAGGCAATAACTTGCACAATAATAATATCACACAATACTAAATGTGTGGCGTATGTGAAGCTCACATTCACAGAGGAGTATAATGCTGTGATACCACACAGATAAACATGCATACACCGTCGGGTGCCTTCGCCTACAACCTGTGTCAGGTATGAGTAGGTGAGAACTGTGGTTGATACCTCAGATCAACACAGACAGACACAATAAAACAATGACAAAATCTTGTACTTACAGGTAGGGTACCAATCTTATTCACTCACTCACTCAGGCACATTTATGCAAGAACTCGTAGGTGGCCTGACAGCTGGTTCTGCTCGTCACGACGTGAGACCATTGACGACAGGCTTTCCCACAAGTCGTACTTGACACGGGGGGTACTCGCAGGAGGGCGTGCTGTATGTCAACAGACACACGAACACACACTTATGGCACTGGCGGTGAGTAAGGTGGTGACGTCACGTGGTACAGTGACGGCGGCGGCTGGCGGGCTACACGCTCGGGACAGAGTGGCAGCTGGCTGATTATTTGGTACTCTGAAGGTGCACTGTGGTAAAAGTCACACACACAGATTACTTAGGCGGCGGCACTGCCTTAGTTCACTCTAGATCACTCACAGACGATCTCCAACTGTCACCAGGGGTTACCTCATACCAGTCTGTTTCGCTCTGTTGATTTGTCACTTAGGCTTCTCAACAATATATTCACAGTCGCGATTCCGGGCGAGCATTGGTATATCGAAAAGAAGCTGAGTTTAACTTGACGGTCAGGAATAGACGGTGTTCAGTCTATTGGCCGATAGACAGAACAGGACACGTCTTCTGTGCAAGGGCTCCCTCATGTGAATGCTCTTGCAAGAGAATGCCAGGCATCTCATGGGGCACACACAAGGGATTACAATTTGACCAATAGCATTGCAGCAAATTAGCGGGAACCAATCATATTGTTCGTTCCATGATCAGTAGCAGAGGTGACGTCATGAACACGTCACGACCACGTCACAGTTGTTATTCTTCATCGTGCCGGTTGAGGCTGACCTCAGGGTCAGAGCGTCGCCTCGCAGGCGTTCCCTCTCCTCTCTCACGCTTCGCACCTCCTATGTGTACTCTCTGACCCTGTAGCAAGTTTGCTTAACTTCCCTGTATCTACTTCCTGCCTGTACATACGGCGGCCTCCGTATTATAAACATATTCCTGGTTTTGTGGGCATTCTGTAGATACCCAACATGACAGATTACTATCCAGGGTTAACAGAGATAGGGCTTGTGCATGAGGACCGGTGCACTGTGCACTGCAATGAGCCATTCAAGTCAGCTGTGGGAGAATGTTGAGAGACCATACTCTCACATCACCCCCCAACGAAAGACCGAGCTCCACAAAGTGGTGCTCATTCTTCATCTCACACCGCTGCCATACATGCACGCACTGAGTTCACGTGGTGCGGCCGGGTCGAGCGGACCCCGTTTTCTACACTGCTAGGCGAGGCGGCTTCTCGTCTAGACTATTTCCTTCTGGTAAGTGAGGAATTTCTTCAGTCACTGGGTCACATGCAGCTATCTGTTCACGTCTGAAGCAGGCACTCTGGTCGGATCAAGCTTCAGCCCTTGGTCGGCTCAACGCCTCGAAACCTTGAGTGGCGCTAGTCTATCTACTGCCTCTCTTCACCTGTTATGCCTGAACCATCAGAAGCACACTGGGAACTAGTGTTCAGTGATTTGCGTTGCATTTCCTCGCTCATGTCTCCCTCGTTCGACGTCTCATTAATCACCCCTGACATACTCAACCAGTCAGCACCTACTGCAGAGAGCAGTGGGTTGTCGATCAGCCCTGTCGATGTTGAGCCCCGTGGTCCTCTCCTGTTCTTACGTTTTACATGCTTCTTCGGCTTTGTGGATCCATCTATAGGTGGGTCCTCGTAGCGTTTGAGCATGTTGACGTGGTACTTCTTCCTGGCACCATCGACGTCGAGCACGTTGTTTAACGAGTGCGAGCACTCACCTACCGTGATTGGGCCCTTCCACTGCAGCAAAGCTTATTCCTGCTGGTAGGGAATAACAAAAGTAACTTGGCACCTACACTGAACTTGCGTTCTTTTGCTTTTTGTCGTATGTTTGCATCTGGTACTCCTTTGCTTTTGCAAGCTGTTCTCTGGCCAACTGACGTGTATTCTCCAGTCATTCCCGTAGATCGATGACGTACTCGTACGTCGTCTTGGTTTCAGGGGTACAGTCATCACCCTTCCACAGGTTCCTCAGTACCTGCAGAGGGCTTTTAACTGTGTAACCGTACAGAAGCTCGAAGGGTGAGAACCCTGTGCTAGCCTGTGGCACCTCCCTGTAGGCAAACAACAAAGGGTTGATATACCTGGGCCACTCCAGAGGCCGTTCGATGAACATTCTCTTCAACATCTTCTTGAGAGAGCCATTGAAGCGTTCTACCAAACCGTTTCCCATAGCATGATACGGCGTGGTGAGGGATGCTCTTGCTGTGAGCAGACATCCGACTTGGTCCATCATCTCGCTGGTAAACTGTGTCCCTTGGTCGCTATGGATCCACTCAGGTATACCAAGGCGACTGAAAAAACCTACCAAGGCTTCCGCTACCGTTGACGTCTCGATGTTCTTCAGGGCAGCTGCTTCTGGGTACCTTGTTGCGTGATCGACCATGGTCAGGATGGATGTACTTACTGCCATCCGTTGCACTCGGTATGATCGGACCAACCAGATCAATGCTGACCAGCTTGAACGGCTGATCAATGATGGGGAAGGGCTGAAGCTTCCCGGGCTTCACCCGTCCTCGATCAGTGGTGCGCTGATAGGTGTCACACGAGCGAGTATAACGCTGTATTTCCCCAGTAATTCCTGGCCAATACAACACAGCTTGTATCCTCGCACTGGTCTTTGCGTGACCCATATGACCTCCCATCAGAGCTTCATGACCTAAGCAGAACACAGCCAGTCTATGCTCCTAAGGAACAACGAGTTGGTCCCAAGTGTCGTGGGGCGTCTCAACTCTGCGCACCAGTTTCCCATTATGGTACAAGTACCAGTACTTGCGTTCCTGGTGTTGGAAAACTTTTTTCTCCTCAGCATACCTACGTATCTGGGATAGTGTTGGGTCGCTCCCTTGGGCACCAATAAACTCCTTTGCAGACACTCCCTGAATGTCTCGTAATTTCAAAGGTTTTTCTGGCGAGTCGGCTTGTTGCTCTCTGACCTCGTAGTGACAGCTGCCGCGAGCGAGTACCTGTTAATGGAGTTGCTGTCGCTTCAACCAGGGGTTTTGCTTCCCTCTCCATAACTTCACAGCTTGCTTTCTCTCCCTTGTTCTTCAGCTGAGTGAGGGTGTGGTCACTCCCTGTGACGTCATCCGTGACTCCAGCTGACTGAGAACGGCTGTACACAGTTGAGTCAGCGTCCTCACTCCTCCCCGTTTTCTTCGAGGGTGGACTCGGGCAATCAGAGATTCCCGGAACATTTCCCAATAAAAGTCCATATACAGCGCGTTCCTGTTGAACAGCACGAATTTTACTTTTGATGTAAGGTGTGTCGACCCACACATACACCTCCACTATCTCCTTTGCATAGCCATTTGGGAATTTGACATAGATGTGTCTACCTATCTCAGATCCTGGCTTTACTAGGCTTTTTCTTACCATGTGGGTAGTGGCGCCTTTGTTACGGAAGATTTTTGCCGATTTTCCATTAACACTTCCATTCACCACCTCAAGGGTCCAAGCTAGTGGATCCTTTCCAACGTTGGGATGTTTCTTACCACTTGAGCTCACACCTGCTATGTAACCTGATTTCGGTTTTGCCTTGCAATCAGCTGCCCAATGACCTGGCTTACTACAGTTGTAGCACTTGTGCACATGCTTGTTGGAGGAGTTTCCCTGCTCCCCCGACACACCAGTCTTAGGCTTAGCTCCCTCATCAGTACCTGTAGCATGATGCTTCTCGTGCGGCTTCACCCCTTTCACCTGTCTCCTGGCCCCAGCCCACAGATCAGCTTGCTTGGCCATCTTCTTGAGGTTATCTTGAGATGATTTCGGGGCTTTTTAGTGTCCCCGCGGCCCGGTCCTCGACCAGGCCTCCACCCCCAGGAAGCAGCCCGTGACAGCTGACTAACACCCAGGTACCTATTTTACTGCTAGGTAACAGGGGCATAGGGTGAAAGAAACTCTGCCCATTGTTTCTCGCCGACGCCTGGGATCGAACCCAGGACCACAGGATCACAAGTCCAGCGTGCTGTCCGCTCGGCCGACCGGCTCCCTATAGACAGATTTTGACACAATTTCCTGCTCTTTGAGCTTGACGCGCAGAGACGATTCGAATGCTTCTAAGAACTGTTCATGAATCATCAGTTGATAGAACTCCATGCTCCCAGGAGCAGTCTCCATGAGTTCACAGTAATGGTTTAGACTCGATTCTAACCGCTGTAACATTAGCACATATGTCTAGCTCCCCTTTTTGCAATTGAGCCCTTCAGAAATTCTCTAGCATCCGGTCTGCAGTGATGCCAAAACCATTCAGCAGCGCTGTTGTCAATGCCTCGTAATCTCCGCGCTGGTGCGGACCCAGACTGTGGTCGATGGTTAGTGCCCTACCCTTTAACAATGCACTAAGAGTGAGTGCCCACTTTGATCTTTCCCACCCGCAATCAGCGACGTGGCCTTCGAAACGCTTGATGTAGTCATCCATCGAGTCGCCCCTTTCATCAAAGTTAGCTAGTTTAGGTAGTTTGACAGTCTTACCTTGTTTAACATTAGTCTCTGTTGAACGACCACTTGTCTGGTCATCCTGCCTCGCTTGTAACTGCATGAAAGCTATGCGTTCAGTACTCTCTCTCTGTCCTGCTGATCAGTCCAGAGTTTTCTTTCTCTGTACTGCTGATCAGTCAAGAGTTTCATAGCTTGCTCTGCTACTTTATTTCCTTCGAATCCCATCCCCTTAACCTGGTCACGGTATTCCTCTAAGGTGAATAAATGTGAGCCTGTAATACCTACTCTTTGAGCTGGCGTCGTCCACAAGGACCTTTTGGGCAGAGATTCTTCCCCCGTAGAATCCCCTCAATGGAGTATTTAAAGGGCTAGATTCCCGCGTGACTCCGTTTTCTCTTGCAGCGTGCGTAATTCTTGTGACATCATTCTCAGTGACGTCACCCACAGGGATCTCTACCTCCAAGTTGTCTCTCCCACTGTGTTATCTCCCGGTGGGGTCTCACTTCCGACAGCCTCATCCAGTGTGATGAGACTCGTGCACGCCACCTCAGCACTACCCTGCATGTGTGCTTGTAGCATCACCTCTTCCACGGCCCTTATGTGCTGCTCCACTCGTTCCTTACACTCTTGCTTAGTAAGAGTGTCGTAGTCGTCAGGTCTACGAGCGGTCAAGGCAAAGTGAAGATACAGGTAGCGCTGTTTGTACTCTACACACTCAGACACACTGGTGGTGTGTGTACCTAACAGGGCGTTAAACGCCCTCTCAATACTGCTCGTCACTTTTGAGTTTTCAGAGAAAATTTAAGTGCAAAATTTTACTGTACAATCTAGCTCATAGGTTCCAACTAAGCCAATCATGTTGGGCTCCAGATGTGGGGGTTTTCTATGTTGCTTTCCCGACTGCAGTGCGTACGTCGTCAATATACATGTGACAGACGCTTCACGAAACTGTGGGAATCAGCAGAGAAAATACGAGAGCAACCGTACAGGGCCTGGGAGCAAGAACGTGTTAGAGTCCTTGAGGGTCTCTTCTCAGACTAGCCTCACATTTTCCTGGTCCACGTTGATCGTTGGAATCTCCTCAATGATTTAACACTTTAAGGGATTCCCAGGGTCCTCATCACATTTATAGTTTAGTGAATATAGGCAACTCGGTGTTGAAGACACCTTGAGCTGAAGGCTTGAGTAAATGGTTGGCAGTATTCAGAAGTGGTTCAACGGAAACACTGCATAAAGCTTAACAGTAGTTTATTTACTAACATAACTACTAATACAAAGGGTGCTTGATTTACTTTAGATTGGTGTCAGAAAGGCAACGGTTGTATTAGCGAGGCTCTTGACGTCTGGCTAATGGACTCGGATCCACTCGTTGAGTAACACCTAACTTAACACAATTGACAGCCAATCATTAACACGGCAACCTAACTGCCGGTATGCAAAGGGAGCACAAGAGTTCCAACCGGATACTCGGGTAATGATGATATGCAGTAAACACAATGGCACTGTCAATGGGACAGACAAAAACATGCACAATAATAATATCACACAATACTAAATGTGTGGCGTATGTGAAGCTCACATTCTCAGAGGAGTATAATGCTGTGATACCACACAGATAAACATGCATACACCGTCGGGTGCCTTCGCCTACAACCTGTGTCAGGTATGAGTAGGTGAGAACTGTGGTTGATACCTCAGATCAACACAGACAGACACAATAAAACAATGACAAGATCTTGTACTTACAGGTAGGGTATCTCTTTTATTCACTCACTCACTCAGGCACATTTATGCAAGAACTCGTACGAGCCTGACAGCTGGTTCTACTCGTCACGACGTGAGACCATTGACGACAGGCTTTCCCACAAACCGTACTTGACACGGGGGGTGATCGCAGGAGGGCGTGCTGTATGTCAACAGACACACGCACACACACTTATGGCACTGGCGGTGAGTAAGGTGGTGACGTCACGTGGTACAGTGAGGGCGGCGGCGGACGGTTGGCGAGCTACACGCTCAGCCCGCTAAACACACACCGAAACTACGACGTTGGTACAACGTTCGAACAAGTTTTAACACCTCCTAACCAGTTATAACAACCAATATAGCAAGTTGTAACAACGTTCTAATACGTCATAAACACGTTAAGCCAAGATGTAACAACTTTATTACAAGTTGTAACAAGCGGAAAATAGAGACAGTTACGGTTTGTGTTTCCAGGGAGGACAGAATGGTGGCTGGCGGATAATATGGTACACTGTGGTAAAAGTCACGCACATATTACTTAGGCGGCGGCACTGCCTTAGTGCACTCTAGGTCACTCACAGACGATCTCCACTTGTCACCAGGGGTTACCTGATACCAGTCTGTTTCACTCTGATGATTTGTCACTTAGGCTTTTGAACAATATATTCACAGTCGCGATTCCGGGCGAGAGTTGGAATGTAAAAAAGATGCCGAGTTTGACTTGACAGTGAGGAATAGACGGTGTTTAGTCTATTGGCCGATAGACAGAACATGACACATCCTCTGTGCAAGGGCTCCCTCATGTGAATGCTCTTGCAAGAGAATGCCGGGCATCTCCTGGGGCACACACAAGAGATTACAATTTGACCAATAGCATTGCAGCAAATGAGCGGGAGCCAATCATATTGATCGTTCCCTGATCAGTAGCAGAGGTGACGTCATGAACACGTCACGACCACGTCACAGTTGTTATTCTCCATGAAGCCGGTTGAGGCTGATCTCAGAGTCAGACTGTCGCCTCGCAGGCATTCCCTCTCCTCTCTCACGTTTCGCACCTCCTATGTGTACTCTCTGACCCTGTAGCAAGTTTGCTTAACTTCCCTGTATCTCCTGCCTGCCTGGACATACATCGGCCTCCGTATTATAAACATATTCCTGGTTATGTGGGCATTCTGTAGATACCCAACATTACAGATTACTATCCAGGGTTAACAGTGATAGGGCTTGTGCATGAGGACCGGTGCACTGTGCACTGCAATGAGCCATTCAAGTCAGCTGTGGGAGAATCTTGAGAGACCATACTCTCACAAAGGCAATGTCACACAAAATTATTAATCAAATAAAAATAATTCAAAATTTATGAAAGTTCAATTTATCGATGCAAATGGAAACACTGAAATGGAATCACCACATATGTAATATAGCGTGTGTTGCTATTACGTCCAACAGTTGGCGCTGTTTTTGAAAAAAAAAAAATTTTTACCAGTCACAGGTGTGGCATCTAAATAGTGGATATATAAAAACGCGTGTGTATTCGAATGGAACGTTGTGTCAAAATTTCAAAGCAATTGGTAAAGAACTTTCGGAGATTACAGCGTGTGTGGCTGGGTACAGCTATATCTATATAAATAAAAATGGAAATGTTCATTTATTCAAAACCGCTAATCTCTGAAAGTTCTTCACCGATTGCTTTGAAATTTTCACACAAGGTTCCATTTGCATCCAAGCAGATTTTTATACATGCTATATAGATGTCACGTCTGTGACAGTAAAAAAAATACTTTTTCTGAAAAACTGTGTTTTTCATGTGAGGGAAATCTTCGAAACCTCTTTACCGATTGCTTTGAAATTTTGGCACAACGTTGCATTTGAATAGGAGCGTCTTTTTATATATCTACCATATACATGCGTCACCTGTGACAGGAAAAAACATGTTTTTTTTTAAACAGCGCCATCTGTTGGACGTAAGAGCAACACATGCTGTAATCTCCAAAAGTTCCTCATCAATTCCTTTGAAATTTTGACACAAAGTTGCATTCGAATAGGCGCATCTTTTTATATACCTACTATATAGATGCCACCCCTGTGCCAGGTAAAAATATGCATTTTTGGAAAACAGCGCTATCTGTTGCATGTAGGAGCAACACACATGCTATACTAGATATGTTACAATTCCATTTCAATATTTCTGATTTCATTGATAAATTGAATTTTCATAGATTTTTATTTTCATTTTGATTTAATTATTTTGTGTGAATTGCATTGGAATTGAGCTGTGTTGTTTACTAAACCGTTCATTTCGTGAGTATATTTTATTTTTATAATTGTTCATATTTTCATATCATTTTAAAACTGTTTTTCTTTTATTTCAGTGATTGGAACATCAGATCATTTGATGTTCCCAATTTTCTGATGGGAACATCAGACCATTTGGGAAGGCATCGGACGAGGGAGTGGGGATGACGAGGGAACAGGTAAGTTTGGGATGGTAGGGATGAGGGGATAGGGAATGGAGAATGGTGTGGAGGACAAAGGGACAGGGGAGTGGGGCATGGTGGGAAGGAAGAGGAATTGATGGAGTGGGGAATGGTGGGGAGGACAAAGGGGGACGGTAGAGTGAGGAATGGTTGGGAGGCCGAGGAGATGGATTAGGTGGGAATGGTGGCAAGGACTGGGGGACAGGGAAGGTTGTTGTGGCTCAGCAACACACATGCGTTGCTGATTGGGTACAAGTAGTATATATATATAATTGTAAATGTTCGTTTGATTAAAATCGCTAATCTTAGGAAGTTCTTCGCCAATTGCTTTGAAATTTTCACACAACGTTCCATTCCCATATGAGCGGTTTTTATATACCTATTATATACACGCCAAACCTGTGACAGGTACGTAAATGTTTGCCATTCCTAGATGTACTTATTCATAGGGAAGATTTTTCACTAAAGTTTAGTGTCTACAGATACCTACGAATAATTTATCTTATGTTCATTATTTTTCAGGGCATAGATACAATGTGAAAAAGTTAATTTTTTCTTCAATGTATCTAAGAGCTCTTCGAGTTGTGAGTCCAGACTTTTTAGACGAAGAGTTTAAGAATATTGATTCGATTGGTTTCAAGCTTTGTTACCCACTGAGTTTTTTGGAAGTTTGCCGTAGCAAAGCAAGTCGTACATATTATAATAATATATGCAGTGAAACAATTCGATCAAAGAATGTGTTATGTTTACCATATTTCTCTGGGTTTGCGAATATTATCAAGGCCTTGAAACTTATTAATATACATGTATTGTTTTTCTACGAAAATAGTGTTAGTAAGCCATTAGTTAGGAACAGCCCTTGTAGTGATAATTGTGTCATTTATAAAATACCTTGTAAAGACTGTAATAAGTTCTATGTTGGGCAAACATCTAAAGATTTGAAATGTAGAATTTCGCAACATAAATACTCTGTAAGACAGGGCCAATTGTCTAATGCTTTGTTTGTTCATCTGTCAGAAGATGCTCACCAAATTGATTGGGAGATGGCTTCTTCAATAACGAATTGTAAAAGCACCTATAGCAGAAACATAATTGAATCTGCTTTGATACAGATCACAAAAGAAAGTAATTTGAACATTAGCAGTGGTTTATATAACTTAGATCCATTTTTAATAGATCAATTAAAGGGCGATTTAAGTAGGATCATTGGAACACATTTGTCTCACTAATTCATTGTAAATATTTACTATTTTATGCTATAATTATCCATGTGTGGTTGCTGCATCGGATGGGCCAATAGGCCCTCTGCAGTATGCACGTATTGTACCTCACGTCACTCCACCATTCTCTCCTGCCTATTTATGTCCAGTAATCGACCTGTAAAACCACTCCTTCTGAAGATGTATTAATATACGAAAGTATTTAATGAAATTCCTGTTTCAATTTTCCTCCATGGTCCGTGGTCTGACACTGTCATATATACATATATATATATATATATATATATATATATATATATATATATATATATATATATATATATATATATATATATATATATATAGGGAAGGGAGTACCACCTCTGGTTGGAAGAAGGGGGACCCATAGCCTCGGAGGAAACCACGCATAATGCATTAGAGGGAATGTTTAGATCCCCTCCAATACATATATATATATATATATATATATTATATATATATATATATATATATATATATATATATATATATATATATATATATATATATATATATATATATATATATATATGCCCTCTTGGGGACTGTAAGCCTCAAAAAAACTCAGTATATAGGCAAGACAACAACATCTCTTTCCAGGCGTTTAACGATGCATAAGCAACAGGGCTCCATTAAGGAACATATATTCTCTTCCCACAACCAAACCATCACCAGAGAAATCTTAGCAAACAACACAGAAATCATTGATAGATACAGAGACAGCAGGCGGCTTGACATCTGCGAGGCACTACACATCAAGAAGTCAACACCAGCATTCAACAGCCAATTGACGCACAACTATATTCTACCCACTTCAAGACTCCGCTCCAACATAGAAACATCAAGAAATAAGGGCTAATAGGCTTTCTGCAGTTCTATTTGTACCCAACTTCTGCAAATCTATATCCATTATTCCGTGTTCTGTGTTTTGTTGAAAGTTTGTTTTTCACCCCACTATTGTACTACATCACCTCACCCAAATGCATATATATATATATATATATATATATATATATATATATATATATATATATATATATATATATATATATATATATATATATATATATATATATATATATATATATATATATATATATATATATATATATATATATGAATGTAAATGCTCGTTTGTTCCAAATTGCTAATCTCCAAAAATTCTTCACAAATTGCTTTGAAATTTTCACACAACGTTTCATTTGCATCCGAGCTGTTTTTATATTTATATTATATTGATGTAACATCTGTGACGGGAAAAACAAGCTTTTTTGAAAAGCTGTTGTTTAAAAAAAAAACGTTTTTTTTCATGTGAGACTAATGTTCAAAACCTCTTTACCGATTGCTTTGAAATTTGTACACAATGTTGCATTCGAAAAGGCACGTATTTATATATATGTATACTTACTGTATACATGCCTGTCCTGTGACTGGAAGAAACATGCTTTTCTTGAAAACAACGCTATCTGTTGGTCGTAAGAGCAATGTAACCTGGGGGGGGGGGGTTCTATTCGTTCTCTCTACCCCCTTTCTCTCTACCCGTATTCTAACTTTGTTCTCTCTCTAAGGGACCCCAAAACTTGCACTTGAGCCGACCCCACGCCACGTGGTCTTAAGACGATTGACCGACTTAAGATTCTACAACCCGTACGACGTGAAATAGACTTCTAGCAAAGCTCTAGAATCGCCTTTGCTGCCACCACCAGACCAGTAATACTGAGCAATGATCGAAGTCTGGATCGATCATGCCAATCAATCAACCTTGGGACTTGATCCCCACCAGTAACATGTAAACTAGGATCTTACGTTCAGTTTGGGAAATATTAAAATCAAAGGGAATAACCGACACTGAATCTTTTTGTTAGGCTTTGCGGCCCAACGAAAACTCAGCCTCGTGGCTACCCACGTGGTACGGACCAATTCACATAAATATAACACACAATGGAAATTAATAAAAAAAGACAAATTACTAACTAATTAACTTAATCAAAGACTAAAACAAAATCTAAGAAATCAGAACACTTCCTAAACTGAACACTCCCTGGCAATGAGTTGACCTATTCCCTACAACCATACTCTAAGCAAACTTTACCTTCTATAGACGACCAGCGGTGGACTGCTGGTCTTGGGAGAGGTGTAGATGGGTACCTCCCCCAGTCGATCCTGATCCCACACTATACCTGCTCGTCTGGTCTTCCCCAGTCCAGAGCATTGTATCCTTACGCCTTGTATCTAAGTTACTTGCAAGGCTTAAGTTTAACAATTAACCTCTTCTGCACTGAATGATCCAGATTGGTTGAATTATTTTAACTGAAGTTAATTACACAAGCATCTTAGGGAAAAGCTATTCCCGATTACAAAATGGCTATTTGACCTTTGAGAAATAGTGGACTTGGCACCTCTGGTGACCTGTGACCGCTGAGGTCACTCAAATTCTTCCGCGCCGATGTCTAGTCACGGCTCGTGACGTCACTGATGGTGACTTAAACTCATTCTTCCAGCAATCAGGGTACTCTTGTTACTATAACCAGGAATATTATACAATTTGAACGAAGATTGACTTCTCTAATTTACTGAATACTATAGAATGATTCATTAAACGAAACTTGTGAACAAAGGCGCCAGTTATTTTCACCGCCAATTCCCTGGGGTCAGGTCCCGGGTCACCACGTGGGTCCAGCTTCCCATTCTCCCATACGTAGATAAAACATTCTTGATAATTCTTACAACAAACCTAGTTTGTTACAACCCCCCTGCACAGCAACTTAGTAAACCTTGTTAATTTGTACAAACTAAAGAGGTTTAGTATCCATACCCACAACTCAATTCATGCCACAAACAAAAGCTATCCTAACTAAGAAAATTTGACAATCATTAGATTGTCCAACAACGTCATAATAAACATGTTCAAATTCATAAATTTCTCGGCTGTCAACTGACAGCAATCCTCCAACATCAGGAAACATACATCCTACCCTTACTGACATAGCTAAATAACATGGCCCTACTCTAACAGCAAAGACTAGTTATTAAAATCTCTTGGCTCTTCACTAGCCAAGCTCATGTGTCCTTTAGAGCCAGACACATTGTGCTCAACCTAGAACATAAAAATTATAACTACAGACTGAACTTTCAGTCATCCGGGAGCGTACTACTGAACTATCAAGTTCACATCCGTGTACTATCCACTCCCCAATCAATGTCAACCTTGACATGCTAAGGAACACACCTAACGTTTATTACATGTATCTAAATATATATAAAAATTCCTATAACTATATCACAGGTTTCAGCTGACTGTACAGCCAAGTGTTCGCACTCACTATAAGAGTGTCAATGTTTATATTGGTCCGCCTCTCCTGTGTTCAAACATTCTGAAAAAATAGCACACAATATTTTCCATAACCGTTTGTTCTGGGCTTAGACAATTACACAGGGGCTTGATTTTAATTACTGACCAATTTATAGAGTAGAATTTCCATATATCATACCAGAATAATTATTTTAAATCTGTTTTTCAACATTTATAAGGTATTGTGATTCTAAATCTGTTTTTCAACATTTAAA
>WNGS01001943.1:32614-40114 GCA_020271785.1 Procambarus virginalis
TTTGATTATAAGGCCTAGCCTTGAATACCCTTATGTCCCCCTGAACCTCACCAACAAATCCAACATGCTGAAGATCCAACGGGTACAAAACAAAGCTCCGCTTTGCGGAGGGTCTGACACTGAGGATAGGGTAAGAACTGACCAAATCCATGAAACGCTCAACATGAAGCCAATGAAAATCAGGCTCAGCTACCTGGCCAGAAGACAGCTGTACCGCATGAAGAATAGTATATCCTAGACCCCGAAGATCCCTACGTAGCAGAAAACACCACCAGCGACTACGAGATCCGCGAACCACCACACAGAACCAGAAAAATCACTCTCCAACAAAAAGTGATCAGACATATCCACGATGAGGCCTTCCCAAGACCTCAAATATTAAGCGGCCTGCCAGACGACCCTGATGAGTGGCCCATCCCGGACCCCATCTACACCAAATGAAGAATAAAGGAAATAAACAAATAAATAAATAAATAAATAAATAAATAAAAATATAAACAAATAAAACTACTACAAAAAAATATAAAACCAAAAAAACCATTTGTCGTGATATCAGAAGTGTGATTACCCTGATGTTGTTAAGATTAACCTCCCTCAGCCAACTCCATCGGCTCTAGTGCTTTAGGACACCAACAAGGTCACAAACACTAGCCCCCCCAGCCAATGTACTGACAACCCAACATAACACATACACCTTCACAACACAAAAGACACAAAAGACACATACACATATGTCAACCCATGGTTGACAGGCCACCGAACTTTCAATCCTCCTCTCTCTCTCTACACCCGCATCCTCTTCCTGAATTTCATCTCCCCATCCCTCTACCTCCCCCCATCCTTTCCAAGCCCTTTGGACATCAAGCTGAAGCTGAATTTTGGAGAATTGATTTTTCATTTACCGTCACCAGTAAAAGAAACATAAGGAAAATCGAGAAAATTCGTGTTAGAATTATTAATCTTACTTTTTCGGTCATATTTAATAATATATGTCTACAGGAAAGACTGCTACCAAAATATAGTAA
Source organism: Procambarus virginalis (assembly GCA_020271785.1). NCBI lineage: Eukaryota > Metazoa > Arthropoda > Malacostraca > Decapoda > Cambaridae > Procambarus > Procambarus virginalis. Next base: position 33,640 of record WNGS01001943.1, read on the forward strand.
TATATATATATATATATATATATATATATATATATATATATATATATATATATATATATATATATATATATATATATATATTATATATATATATATATATGTCGTACCTAGTAGCCAGAACGCCCTTCTCGGCCTACTATGTAAGGCTCGGCTTGCCTAATAGGCCGAGTGATTTTTTTATTTTCAATAATTTTTTTCCAAATAGTTTTATTTCAATGTTGACCAGACCACACACTAGAAGTTGAAGGGACGACGACGTTTCGGTCCGTCCTGGACCATTCTCAAGTCGCTTGTGATGAGGAGGTAGAGAACGGGAATAAATATGCAAGAGAGAGGTGAGGAGGAAAGTAAGGTGTAGAGAATAGTAGTAATAATGAGAACTGCAGAAGGCCTATTGGCCCATACGAGGCAGCTCCCATTTCATGCCACCTCCCTGCAAGTTGACGAGGCTTTTCTTGCTGTTCGTCAACAGCAACGCTTTCTGTCCTCTTCTCTTCCCAGTGATCTATGCAATATCATTTTTCCAATTGCATTTGACACTGCTCACGTCTCCTCTTCCCACCACTCCTCCACACTACACAACAAACTTCAACGCTGATCTCCAACAGTCCTTGGGCCAAATACTCTCTCTCTGAGTGTGTTACTAACCTTTCGTCCTACTCTCTTTCTAAGCACCAGCAGGAACTTCTTGGTCTTGGTCTGTCTTTTGCTACTTCCCCTGGCCCACGCTGTGGCATTGATCTCATTAGTTCCTTTGACAGGTTTGTCAATTCTAACTAGTACTTTTTCGGACCTGTCTGCCTTTAGAGGGGCTCTCATCCCCGTTCTTGACAGCTTGTTTTCTAAAAAATCACCACCTTCCTCGTCGCTTCCAGCTTGCCCTTGCCTCCCTAAAATCTAACAACTCTATTCTTATCCTTCCGTCCGACAAAGGCAATTCGGTGGTTGTCCTTGACCGTGAGGACTACCTCCGGAAAGCAGATGTCTTGCTCTCTGACTCTCGCACTTATGCTCCTCTGACTTCTAACCCTTTGGATCGCCTCAAAACTTCCTTTAACCGCAAACTAAGACAGCTCTCTAGTCTTTGCCCTCCTGACTTTGATCTCATAAAGCGTTTCCGTGTAATCTGCCCTTCTCTTCCTTATTTCTATGGCCTTCCTAAGAAATAGAACTTTTTTCCCCTGCCCACCTTCGTCACTCTCAGGACTTCATAGAAAGACTGCGCCTGCAACCCTCTTGTAAGATGCTTAGTCTTGATGTCGACTCTCTGTTCACTAATGTTCCGCTCGATGACGTTCTCTCTTTCCTTAGACGGAAGGCGTCAGAGGGCCTCCTTCCTCTCCCACTTCCCACTGACGTTTTCCTCGATCTCATTAGACTCTGTGTTGAATCTAACTCTTTCTCTTTTAACGGTAAATATTACACTCAAACTTTCGGTGTCGCTATGGGTTCCCCTCTCTCCCCTGTTCTTGCTAATTTCTACATGGAATACTTCGAAACTGTTCTTCTTCCTTCTATTGATACTCGTCCCTCTCTCTGGCTTCGCTATGTTGATGACATTTTTGCTTTATGGCCTCATGACCTTAATCTTTTCCAGCCTTTCCTCGCCTCTCTTAACAATCTGGCTCCTTCTATCCATTTCAAAGTTGAGTGGGAATCTAATTCCCTCCTTCCTTTTCTTGATGTTCATGTTCACAGCTCTGTGTCTGGGTTCTCTTTCTCTGTCTACCGTAAACCCATGCATAGTGGCATGTACATTCACTTCTTTTCCTACCATCCTCCTTCTGTTAAGAAAAGTGTCCTCGTCTCTCTCTTCCTCCGCGCTCTACGCATCAGCGACCCTCAGTTTCTTGATTCTGAAATTTCCTTTATCTACAAATCATTCTCTCGCCTTGGTTATCCTTTGCATTTCATCAACTCTGCCTACTCTCAAGCTAAACGAAATTTCTTTCATCCTAAACCTGCTTCCAACACTAGTAGCACTGTACTATGCCTTCCCTTCATATCTGAACTCAAAACTTTTACCAATACCTTTCGTCCTCTTGACATTAAACTCGCCTTTCGACAAACTAACACACTTCGTAGCAATCTAGTTCACACTGCTCCTCCTGCTTCTAATGCTGCTGGTGTCTACTCTATTTCCTGTTCATCTTGTCCTCTCCAATACTTTGGCGAAACTGGCCGTACACTGAATGACAAGACTTAAAGAACACAAGAGAAGTGTTAAGTCTGCAGACACTAACAACGCTCTCTTCTGCCATGTGAGGGATTCTAATCATCCCATTGAGTGGTCTTCCTCCAAAATAATCTTTCCTGCCTCTACTCTTCACAGACGCCGTCTTGTAGAATCGGCTCTTATACACAATGTACCCAACATGAACTTGAGTCCTGGCTTTGTTGCTGTGGACTCTTCCCTTTCACAGTACATACTCAAATGCTCTAATCTTTCTAACAAACGTGACTTAACATAAGCTTACCCCCTTCCATTTATCTTTCTTTCTCTTTCCTTTTCTTTCTCTCTTCTCCCCTTTTTCTGTTCATTGTCTTCAACTACACTCCCTTGCTATCCTCTGCTTATTCCTATTACCTTTCCTTCGGTGGTTATAATGGGAGCTACCTCGTATGGGCCAATAGGCCTTCTGCAGTTCTCATTATTACTACTATTCTCTACACCTTACTTTCCTCCTCACCTCTCTCTTGCCTATTTATTCCCGTTCTCTACCTCCTCATCACAAGCGACTTGAGAATGGTCCAGGACGGACCGAAACGTCGTCGTCCCTTCAACTTCTAGTGTGTGGTCTGGTCAACATACTTCAGCCACGTTATTGTGACTCTTCGCCTGCAGTTTATTTCAATTATTATTATTATTTTATATTAAAACCATAATTTATTGACTTAGTTGTGTTAGTTTAGGTTAGGTTAAGATAGCTTAGGTTAGGTTAGGTAGGGTTGGTTAGGTTCGGTCACATATCTACGTTAGTTTTAACTCAAATTTAAACAAATTAACTTACCCATAATGAAATGGACAGATTTATCATTTTATAAGAAAAAATTTGGAAAAATATATAATTTCAGGGAAACTTGGCTTATTAGACAACTCGAACCTTGCATTGTAGGCCGAGTACGACGTTCTGGCTACTAGGTACAACATATACATATATATATATATTGTGACGGGAAAGTGTTGGAGTGTTGATGTTCGGCAGTCCTCCAATGGTAGGCGTTAATGCCTGGTCACACTTACAAAAAAAAGATAGACTGCTTGCCTGTTGTATGTGGTAAGTTAGAGGGAGGAACACGTAAAACACAAAGTATGAACAATGAAACTTTAATATATTTACTTTAAACATATATGAAAATAAAGACAATTCTCGGGTAAATGACTAATGCAAAAATGTGACAAAGATAAATACAAAAAACAATAGATTAAATAATATAATGTGAAATGGTGCTGAGAATATTGGCTATGGCTGAGACCTCCCTTAGTATACGAAAGCCTTAGTATGCCAGAGAGAGATGTCAACTCTAAGAGCACAAAGAATATTCTGAAGTTGACAGCTGGTCAGGCTCAGACATCGACTCAGGTAGAGGGCGCTGAAGTGCAATGTGCAGGTGTGCAGTTGGGGAGTCACCAATCAGGAGGCAGGCAAGCTGGGATGGGTAGTTGGCTGGTTGAAGACGGGTGGCGAGCCGGCGTGAAGGGGGGTTCAGGATACGTTTTGCCTCCTGGTCAAAATGTTTTGTGCTACTGGTGACGTATCTTGAATGTAGCATCTTGTACTTGTAGAATTGACGTAACTTTAGGTAGGAAAGAGCAGGCTCAATCTCTCTTGAAAGAGATTATCGTCACAATATATATAAATATAAATATAAAATATATATATATATATAAATATATATATATATATATATATATATATATATATATATATATATATATATATATATATATATACATATATATATATATATACATAGGGGTACCACCTCTGGTGCAATTATAGGGACCCACAGCCTCAGAGAAGGGAACACAGAGCATTCAGGGAAAAACTTGCCATTTAACTCTGAATACATAAGAGTGTTCGCTTCTCCTACCACCCCCATTTTATGGTGTACACTTTATTATGCAATGTTATACAGTTACATATCTGATGTGATACAAAAAATGAACATTAAGAGGACACACACAAAAAAAGTTCGCTTCCTAGAGGCTGCAGATTTCCTCGAACTCCTCCGACGTCGAGCAGGAACCGAGGATGCAGCGAGCATTTCCCCTCTGGATCGCGACACTGAGGCGCTGAAAGAGAAAACTTACTGCTCTAGGGTCTCTTGTGGTGTCTATGAGCTTGGAACCAAGATCCTTAAGAAACCTTCTTGCACTCTCTCCCCATGGGCCTAGGGTCTCAGACCCTATTGGAACGAAGTTGTACCGATGATCTAATTGCCTGTACTTGGCTGACTTGTCTCTTTCTCTGTGTGTCGCCGCGGCTCCTCCTGTGCCGGCAGAGAGGTTGATGTATGTGGCTGCCAGGGTGGATACGCAAGTATAGTCCCATGCCAACTGTCTGCCACCCTTCCACAGACGCTGTGTGATTCCGTCTGGTCGGCCGGCAAAGCTAACAGAGTCACGGTTCAGAAGGTTGCTGGGCTCTCTCTCCGCTGGACACTGAGCAGAGGCAAGGCTTCTTTTAATGACGCCGTTGACTTCGTCGTGTCTAGTGTGCCAACCACCAGATTTTCCACAGTGTATATTTTTACGTGAGCTGTCTATATATAAAGTATCCTCTGGTTTGGTTATATTAAATGTTATACATCAGATGCAACATCAAATACTATATCTTCTCTACCCTCCTTTAAAGCTAAATCTGGCCTAGCTAATTCAAAATCTCAGTCTAATCTGCATATTGTTAAGGAATCTCGTCAGCCTGTGTCATTCCACTGGCTTATATGAGCCATGCAAGTTTCATTCCGTCGTGGAACAATGCTCAAATAATTATTCAACTCGTCTGGCATTCCGGCCATGTTCTTATTCTCTCATCTGTTGATGTTATTGCAAGAGAGTTATCTCGATATATAAGCTAATTCATTTTTAATCTTCTAAATCCATCCATTTAGGATTGCAACTGATTGTAATTGGTTCACTTACATTAATAAGCCAATCAGAAACCAGCAGAAATCAGAGGGTAAATAGAAACGTTAGTTCTCCTGAGGTAATTTTAAAATTTTATTGGTCCTAACATATGATGCTAAATGCCGCTATTTAGTGAAGTTGTCTTCAGCATCTTTGGTGTCAGAGGGGAAATAAATACAAATTAACAGGCCGAGGGGGGAATGAGCAGCGGTGTTCTGCACTTCAATTGGTCTGCTGGGAGATGAAGTGTGATGTGAGCAGGTAGTTCTCTCCTGGGCGTCTAGATGACTGGACGAACCAATGTGTAAGCGGCCTGTTGATAATTGGATGAGAGTGGTATGTAGGACTTTAGTTCTCACTAGACTCCCATTGTTATTGTTGTGTCTGTCAATTCGGTGTGGGTGGTCAGTATACCTCTAGTGGTTGTCTAGGTCTGTAGAAATGCTGGAGCCTATGATAGAGGCTTGTTGTTCCTGCATTGACAAGTTCCTTAAAAGAGATGTTCATGTGTTACCTACTTGCTGAGTTGTTGGGGCGTGTAAAGGCATAGACGACTGTCATCTTCTTCCTGGAGCTTCTTTTAGTCTTCGTCAATTTCACTCGACATTGTTCGGTTGTGTTGTTCCCTTGCGAGTCTGGCGGCCGGAAACATACATACACAGTGTAGCTCAACTTTGTTAGTTCACCATCCCATATCTATCATCGCTGTCTCTCTGTCACCTGTCTGTCATCTGGCATATATCAAATCTCGTTTATCACTTTCTCTCTCTCTCTCTCTCTCTCTCTCTCTCTCTCTCTCTCTCTCTCTCTCTCTCTCTCTCTCTCTCTCTCTCTCTCTCTCTCTCTCTCTCTCTCTCTCTCTCCACTTTCTCTCTCTCCAGCTTCTCCATCTTGGCATCTCAACCATTAATGAATCCAACAGAAAAGATAATTAGTAGTGCCGCGCTCATCGGAAATCGCAGTTAATCTATTGTTATAGATTTTAAAGCTGTGAGACCAGTGTGAGTGAGGTGAGTTAGTAAACCATCCGTAGAAGCCTGTCATAAAGTGAATCAAGAGTCAGAGAAGAAAGGCAGTAAATGAGTTAGTGTTAAGAGCAAAGAGTAATTATTGGAGTCAGACACAGGCTGAGCTGGATAGCAATAGTCATTGAATGAAACAGAATTATTTTTAAAGATAAAGAGCTGTGTCAATCTTGTCAAAAAGTTCAAAAGTTGTGTCTACCTTGCCATAAAGTTACATAGCTGTGTCTACCTTGCCATAAAGTTACATAGCTGTGTCTACCTTGCCATAAAGTTACATAGCTGTGTCTACCTTGCCATAAAGTTACATAGCTGTGTCTAC
>WNGS01001943.1:42614-51604 GCA_020271785.1 Procambarus virginalis
TTATACCCACATTTTGGGTGAGGTGATATGTTAAAACAGTTTTGGATGAGGTGAACAAAACTTTCAACACAGGACAGAACACGAAACAATGGGTATTAATTGGGTAAATTAAAGGGAAGAATGGAAGTAACTGCATAGGGCCTATTGGCCCATATTTCATGATGCTTCTATATTGGTGTGGAGTCTTGAAGTGGGTAGAATATAGTTGTGCATTAATGCATAACTATATTCTGGTATGTACAGGATCAGTACCAACCTTGAGGATCTTACAGAACAAAATCATTATGCTGCTGGGGATCTGAACCATGAAAAATCAGCAGCCCAAAATGAACTTTGCCATCTTGCATTGGCAGCCTTTCTTCAAAAGGCGATCGATGTATGCATCCATCGAATCGTCTTTCTCAGTGCTGCCACGCTAGGCATCTTTACCTTCATACCTTGTCACCGGGTTAAGTGCACTAGGGTGGGTTTGCTTCCCTTCCCTGTGTGAGATTGCCCCCCTTGCAATCTGCACTTGAGCCAGCACTGACTTGCTGCGCTCTCACCATCAGGCTCGAACTCGGCCCTGCTGTCACCTCTGAAAACGGGAGCCTCTGCTCAACCTCTCAAGTCGGGAGCCTCTGCTCAACCTCTCAAGTGACTACCATGAATTCTTCCTGGGGTTGTACCGTCCCCACTCTGGCAAGAACTCCATCACCTGTCTAACTACAGATGAAATACCCCCCTTTCTCTAGAGGAGTCAACTCAGATCCTTAGCTGGTGGCGCGACCTCCCACTAAGATCCTTAGGTGTATCTAACAACTACACTCCTATGACACCCTTGACAACTACATTGTCGTCCAATGAGACCTCTCACGCTTGAGGTCACTTCTAGAAGCTTCGTCTACCCTCAGGTAGGTGGTGTCTTGCACCTCAGGCAGATCCTGAGTGCACCCATTGCAACCACTGTTGCACGCTGGCTTGGTGTCCACGACACCTGCTGCTGAGCTGACACCACTCACCCACGAGTGTGTCAATGTCCCCTAGCTAGCAGCTGTGAAAAGCCAGACAGATTTCCCCATATCTACCATGAAATACCTCTTTCATACAGTGTGTGTGGTGTGTGTGTATCTAAGTGTGACAACCGTGCACAACACATACCTCCAACAATACTGTTCCACAATGTTCTGCAACGATATCTTCTATGTTACTTTAAAATCAATGAGACTGCACTTCATGGGCTCGAACCCAAGTTGCATAGCCCCACGTTAGGCGCCAGTTGTGAGATTTTTTTCTACACCTACCTCCCTTAGGAGGTGGACTTCAAGTTTAAAGGCTACTCACGGCAGTTAAGCATGAGTCCAATAGAAAAAGGAAAAGCGGGAGCAAACCGCCAGGCTTCCACCACTAAGGTGAAAACCTGTCCACATAGGCCGCTGGTTCCTCCTAGTTAAACTGGACGTTAAAACTAATAAAGGGTAACTGACGGGTTCTCACAATCAAATATTTATATTTGATGTGGCACTATGAATTGGAATTCGAATTCCCAAGAACAGCCATCATATCAAAAGATCACATCAACATTCAATCATATAAAGCAGAACATGGGTGGAAAAGAATGGTTGAAGGGTTGACATCAAAGACCGTTTTCTATAAATTAAACAATTTATTAATAACAAGAGACTAAACTACTACATTATTGAAGTTACTTTACGTTAGTGTCCATCCAGTGGCACTATAACAAACAGCTAATTAGCAACCCTTGCTGTGCGGCTGCATACTGAACTAACCTGAACACAGGTGTGCCCACTGACGATGCAATATTGCAAATCAAAAAATATCACAGACTAAGTTACACCACAGAGAGTGGTTACATTATTGTCTATCAAGTGGCACTTGCAAGACAGCTATTCAACAGCCCCTCCAGAAGTGACAGCAGGCTCCATGTTGCTGACACTTCGGGCTGATTACATGAACTAACTGAACAAATGAAGGATGCCCACTGATGACACAAGCATGCAATGAATATTGTCACGGCTTCACGGTAACAGATACTATAATCACAATCTTACGGGTCCTCCCGCCCAACAGGAGAGACCCACGTAACTAGGCGGGTAGTCCAACAGTGACTCCCCCTATCATAACCTAATGTGAACACTCTTTGCAACTCCCTACAAGAAGTTGCACTGTAAACAGTAAACAAAGTCAGGTAAGGTGGGATTCTGAGACACAGCTCCAGTAATCCCTAAGTTACTTTACTCTCGTCACCAGACGATAACCAAAAGAAATTGCCTTAATCAATTACAACATTAATTATGCGATTAATTACGTTAATTGACTGAACACAGCAGTCAGCAACAAAGTAACACTTTAATCACAAACACTTGTCTCTCACTAGACAACAACATGATGGTACTCTACGTTAATCATTATCACTTGTCTCTCTTAACACAAGTCATCTTGTTAACAATAACTCAAAGTCTCTCTTATATTACATCACACTTGACTCCCTGCAAGTATTCAGTGAGTAATTCTTAATTAAGGTTAAACGGACCACTAATTACATCCCAATTGAGTTACGTTAACTGAGCCTACCACTAACTTGGTAGCTTCTCAACAGTCTGTGTCAAAATTTACTTTAATGAGTGTTAATTACCCTAATTAACCCTGAGCAATTAATTAACTGTCACCAGGACCGATAATTAATCATACATAAATACGTCTCACTCCCCACTGCCTAAGCAGGTCTCATCAAACACTGTGAATTCACGGGAGAGAAGTTAATTACTCCCCTAATTAACAAGAGTGCATCTTAATCCACTGTCACCAGACAGGATATGATTAATATAACGAGTTATGTTAGCTCCATGACCTCGCTTTACCGAGTCATCTGAGTCCTCAAGACTCCAAACGTTAATTACTCCACTAATTATCATGAGCCACTAATTGCTACACCTCCGAAAGGTAATTAGTCTCGTGCAAATTACATTAACACAATTACTGACAGACTCTGACAGATCCTCTCCCACTACGTGAATTCATGACGAGAATGTTAATTACATAATTAGCTAGTAGTCAATTAGTTGTCCCACGGACAATTAATTGCACCGGAAACGTATCTCAACAAGGTCAACACTGTTCTCCTATAACAGTTCTCACTCACTCATCAAGAAACGTGCAACCCTTATAACGTTAATTCCCATTAATTAACTCAACTCACTGAATCCTTAAGTCTTCAACACAACTTAAAGAAACAAAGTAACCCCAGGTTACATAGGTCACACTTACAGTGGCATGCATTACAACATAAATGCACCGCCCACATGTGGTTGTGGCATCTGCAACACGTTAATTACTGTACCCATACAGTAATGACACACGGTTTGGCAACAACACAAGTATACCGATATTACTGCCTCCCCCTTATCTTGCAACCGTTGCAAGGGACTACTGTGATCAATCACGACTACTTCATCTAGACAATTTACGTTAATATAAAGCATCATCGCTATGCGGACAGCTGGCGCAAATTCTTCTTAATTAGGCAAATTAACTAATTGTTTGCTCTCATTAAGTACTGTGAATTCCCCTGAATAATCAAAGGGGTCCCTTAAATCCTCAACACAGTTACTAGGGCAGTAATATCGTATACCTGATAACAACACTGCACAAACCTACAGCATAATGATGTCGTCAGCATACCCCACATGCTAATGACATCATTAGGCAATCAGTCAGCAATCACATCTACTGACTCACCACATAACACAGTACATACAAAACCATGCAAATGAAACACATGGAAATGGCATTCACAAAATCAATGAAAATTATATCACTAGATAAAAGTATCATAACTACACAGACCTCAGGGTATCCACTGACATCCCTACAACACTGGCCTGCCTACCTCTGCAATGATATAATTAACATGCAGCACTATGGCATTAATCAAGTCTGAACGATTATATAGAATCGACAGACTGGATCACTTATATGGTAAATCTCTACACTGACCGGTTACATACTCGAGTCAGTCTACACACATTATATATAACTATATATATATATATCTACTTGTGTGGTACCGTGTACAACATCCATCTCCAGGTACATCCCAACCAGTCATCTGGACGACAGTACAGACAGCTGTCTCTCAGCTGCTTCCCTAGCCTGGTAGGGCTATGGGACAACACAGCTTTTACCGGAATTTCACTAGTCCTGAGACACTGTTACACTATGATTATTGTACTCACGTTTACTCATATCGTTAACAATCATTTCATTTCCCCGGTCACTACCACTCTGGCTGTAGAACACCTAGCTCGCACCTCGTGCGTCAACTAGGTGTGGCCCTAGAATATCCAGGGAAAGTGGCCAAAGGGAATGGCCAAGGCATGTGGCCACCGCGTGGCCCTAAGGGGTGTGGCCACGAGGTAAGCGCGGCGGTCACAGCGCCCCACCCAGGCTGGGGTGGCTGGCATGCGGGGTGGCGCGCGGGTGGTGGCCTACACATGAGATGCCACAGGCTGGCTGGCTTTCGCCCACAGGCGTACACACACGGATGGGAGATCACCATACACCATATCATACCAGAGACTGCCTCGCTCGGACACTGGGCGTGATAATGCCGGTGTCACCACCACATGGACACCGCCAGGTGGAATTCAAAGTCCAACAGGGGCCTGTAATATCACCACAATTACACTAGGAGGCCCTGCCCATTATTCCACCAATTGTCCATAAACATAGACAGGACATTCGAACCATTTGTTACACCATGAGGCTCTGCCAGCTGCCTCCTGGGTGAACACTGTCTCTGAAGATTTTTATTGTTCCTATTGTACTCTTTGGCCCCAATTCACGCAAATTGGGCCTCGACACAACCCATGATGGAAGGGGTGCCATGCACAATGAGTAAATAGGGATGACACAGCGATTAACGGGGGTGGAGGTGGCAAGCTGCCACCCCCACCCTGACACCTACGTCCCCTTGCCGCCTAGCTCAAACTGACGATTTGGCAGGCTAGCGAAACTCAAATGCCCATATCTCCCCCCTACCTTGTCTTGACAAATCAGCACAAAGCTGGCACAACCATATGGTGCTGCTCCCAATTACAGCTGTTCGCGCCAAAACTCAGCTAGAGGCGGAGATGCCTAAACCAATCACAGACGCCCCTCACCCTCAAGCGTCCCGTGACGCCACAAGGAGGGGGAGGCCTAAAGACAGTGGCGCAATGTCTCACATGGTGGGGGGAGGCAACGTTCACCCCACTATCCCCCAATTTCTAAAACCGTTGGGAGTCAAGTGTCCTCTCATACCACTTCACTCTCAAATCTCATCCTATTTCACAGAAACAGGAAAAATTCTGTAACTCTCTCTACAGAGCAATCACAGACTTCTGACTAGTCTCAAATGATAGTTCATAACATAAGTTTTCATCCAACACCAATCAAGTGCATGATAGTTTGAAAGCTTCTTGTATAGAGTCCCTAGAGCGACTCTAGCCTAATCTAGAAAACTAGGAAAGCTAGCTGAGGGAATCTTCATTCCCTCACACTCTTTGCTTTCTTCTTTGAGGATGTGGGTCCCTGCAATTGCACCAGAGGTGGTACCCCTATATATATATATATATATATATATAATATATATATATATATATATATATATATATATATATATATATATATATATATATATATATATATGTCGTACCTAGTAGCCAGAACGCACTTTTCAGCCTACTATGCAAGGCCCGATTTGCCTAATAAGCCAAGTTTTCATGAATTAATATATTTTCTCTAATTTGTTTCTTATGAAATGATAAAGCTACCTATTTCATTATGTATGAGGTCAATTTTATTTATTGGATTTAAAATTAACGTAGATATATGACCGAACCTAACCAACCCTACCTAACCTAACCTAACCTATCTTTATAGGTTAGGTTAGGTTAGGTATCCGAAAAAGTTAGGTTAGGTTAGGTTAGGTAGGTTAGGTAGTCGAAAAACAATTAATTCATAAAAACTTGGCTTATTAGGCAAATCGGGCCTTGCATAGTAGGCTGAGAAGTGCGTTCTGGCTACTAGGTACGACATATATATATATATATAACTGAAAACTCACACCCCAGAAGTGACTCGAACCCATACTCCCAGGAGCAACGCAACTAGTATGTACAAGACGCCTTAATCCACTTGACCATCACGACCGGACAAAATGAGGTGATAACCGAAGCTATTTGAACCACCCCACCGCCGGCACTCGGATGGTTATCTTGGGCATAGCATTTTACCAAATCACCTCATTCTTTGGGGCTTTCAGTTGTTTGGAGTTTTCAGTTGCATATAGTCCTGGTGACCATTCAGGCTTGTTCGCATATATATATATATATATATATATATATATATATATATATATATATATATATATATATATATATATATATATATGTGTGTGTGTGTGTGTGTGTGTGTGTAAATAACTGAAAACTCACACCCCAGAAGTGACTGGAACCCATACTGCCAGGAGCAACGCAACTGGTATGTACAGGGACGCCTTAATCCTCTTGACCATCACGACCGGACATAAGGAAGTGATAGCCGAAGCTATTTGAACCACTTCCTCGCCGGCACTCGGATGGTAATCTTGGTCATAGCATTTTTCAAATCACCTCATTTTTGGGGGCAACACGTGAGGAACACAAATGCCAACCCGTCCTCACACAAGACAGCACATTTATGACTTAATGCTTAAAGTCCATATGTTGAATGTGATTTAGTACATATGTGATATATTCCCAGTTACCTTTTTTACCAAGGCCCAAACGCTTCCTCACGTACCAATTTACGTCTCACAGTACCCGTCCATCAACGTAGATAGCAGAATAGTCATGATTGGTTCAAGTATAATGAAAATTGTAATTTTCAGGTCCCACATGGGTTGTGAAATTTACCTACTATTGTCCATGCTCTTAGAATATTACAAATCAGCTTCATCCTATTGAAGGCTTGTAGTTTTGTTTTGAGAAATATTAGTTGTTCTTAGTAAATGATAATAAGCACTATAAATTATTACATAGAATAACAGCGCTTCACCAGTCAATATTATATACCATAGTTTGTGCCTTAAAAATATTTAAAGAATTTTCTGTAGGAACGCTAACAGAAAACGATGTTATGTTGTCTATGGGGTAAACTACTGCAAATGGTGTGGTGTCTACTATATATCAACTATAGGATGCGTATAGGGTCCACTACCACCTGTTAGGTGGGTAGGGGTCCAATACCACCCGCAGGATGGGTATGGGGGTTGAGGTAAAGGAGAAGCATTGCCAGACATGTGGCTTTATTGAACAAATAATTACAGTACAGTTACATCCTGCAATACACAAGCCATATATTATACAAAACTTATAAAGACTAACAGTGCTTAAGATATATAATATAATAAGCAAAGTACACATGGCTAACACTAGAACAAATAGAAATTAACTAGGAGTGAACATAAACTAACCTGTACACAGGCACGACACAGCTGGTCTGACAACAACAAAACAGTCAAGCGAGCATCCAAACAAAACAGTCAAGCGAGCATCCATCCGGGTACAATAATACAATAACACTTTTACTACATTCACCCCCTCTAGCTTTAAGTAACATAGTCCCGAAGATGAGTAGGAGTACTTCGCGTCCTTCCAGATCGTCGAAGGGACTCCTGCAAAGTTGATGCCTCTAGTGTTCCAGTCGGTTTCAGCATACCACCTTCTCGAGGGAGTGTTACATCAGAGAAAGGTTTCCAATTAGGTGTTTCAAAGTTAGGTGGTTCGGAACGAAGTAGTCCAGGATGAGGTAGTTCAGGATGAGGTAGTTCAGGATGAGGCAGTTCAGGATGAGGCCGTTCAGGATGAGGCGGGTTGGGGTTTACCCCATCTTTCACAATCGCTGGGTGTTGCTGTTGAATGTTGAGATTGGGGTCCAAACTCTCGCAGCCCTCTGTGGCCATGGGTGCGAGGTGTCTTAATGATACAGTAGTAATCCTGCCATCCGGGAACTTGACATGGGCATATTCCGGATTCACATCTACGACCTCAACCTCATCAACTAGAGGATCATTTTTGCTTTGACGCACCTGACGTTTTAGGAGGACAGGGCCTCTGCAAGCAAGCCACGTAGGTAGTGTTCGCCCTGAAGTAGACCTTCTTGTATGCTGGAAGAATCGTTCATGTGGTGTACAATTTGTAGAGGTACACAACAGTGATCGAATAGAGTGGAGTGCATCAGGAAGAACTACTTCCCACTGGGATACATCTAAGCCTCTCGTCCTAAGAGCTAGCAGCACTGTCTTCCAAATAATCCCATTGTACTTCTCAGCCTGGCCATTTCCTCTAGGGTTGTAAGGAGTCGTACGGCTAGTTGCTACCCCTTTTTTAGTAGAAAATCTTTCAACTCCTCCGACATAAATGAAGTTCCCCTATCAGAGTGTATATATGCAGGCATACCAAAGATTGCAAACAACTGCACCAGGCACTGAATTACTGTACCAGTAGTCATATCTGAACAAGGGAATGCAAAAGGGAATCTAGAGAATTCATCTACAACAGTAAGGATATATTTATTCCTTGAATGTGATGGAAGTGGTCCTTTAAAATCTATGTTGAGTCTTTCAAATGGCTGAGTAGCTTTAATCAAATGCCCAGAGTCAAACTTGCAAAACCGAGGTTTAAGTTCAGAGCATGCAGAGCAAGAATTAGTCATCTTCTTCACTTCCTCCACAGAATAAGGCAGATTTCGACATCGGACAAAATGAGCCATACGAGACACTCCAGGGTGACACAGATTGTCATGCAATTCCTTTAATTCATCCATACTGGTGGCACCACATACACGTGAGAATGCATCAGCTGGTATGTTCTTTTTACCTGGGCGATATACAATGTCATAGTGGTAACAGGAGAGTTCGACTCGCCATCTAGCAATTTTATCATTTTTAATCTTACCAGCTGAGTTAG
>WNGS01001945.1:6823-19428 GCA_020271785.1 Procambarus virginalis
TGAGGTACAGAGCTTTTAACTGCGCTCGGACTCGATTTTATATGGTTGACTGTTACTCTTTGTGTTCTGTTCGGCAGAAAACTGAGTATCCAGCGTCCTACTTTACCAGTTATTCCCATTGACCTCATTTTGTGTGCTTTACACACTGGTGGATACTGGGGTGACCTACCTGCTAAACACTCACATGGTTCACCTGTTAACTCACCAAACTAACGTTGTTAACATAGAGAAGTGTGTCAAAGTAGTGCGGGTGGTGTGGTGCGCGAGGCTCAGAAACACTCCAGGGACAGCGGTCAGTGTGTGTACCAACACACTCAAGATGTTAAATATTCCACTGGACGATACTCACACTTCTGGAAGTCTATTGTACGTTCACGAGTGCGTTACTTCCTGTATACTCTATTGTTCGTTGTTAGTTGATTTTCTACCACTGTCGTTGTCACTTATATACTGTGTGTGTCTGTATACATGTGTCAGTATACATGTATACAGGTGTCAGTTTACCGGTATACAGGTGTCAGAGGTTCTGGCAGTGTCCCGGGACACTCAACCATGTTTATACTGTTATTTGCAAGCTCCGCTTATAATCACATGTGGCATATACTATACATTATTCTTGCTTAATTTACACTGGGGAAATATTAAGACGGAGTGGACCGCCCCAAGGGCCCGTGACTCAACACCTTCCCTCTACGACACAAGGCCCGTGACTCAACACCTTCCCTCTACGACACAAGGCCCGTGACTCAACACCTTCCCTCTACGACACAAGGGGCCCGTGACTCAACACCTTCCCTCTACGACACAAGGTCCGTGACTCAACACCTTCCCTCTACGACACAAGGCCCGTGACTCAACACCTTCCCTCTACGACACAAGGCCCGTGACTCAACACCTTCCCTCTACGACACAAGGCCCGTGACTCAACACCTTCCCTCTACGACACAAGGTCCGTGACTCAACACCTTCCATCTACGACACAAGGGCCCGTGACTCAAAACCTTCCCACTACGACACAAGGTCCGTGACTCAACACCTTCCCTCTACGACACAAGGGGCGTGACTCAACACCTTCCCTCTACGACACAAGGCCCGTGACTCAACACCTTCCCTCTACGACACAAGGCCCGTGACTCAACACCTTCCCTCTACGACACAAGGGGCCCGTGACTCAACACCTTCCCTCTACGACACAAGGGGCGTGACTCAACACCTTCCCTCTACGACACAAGGCCCGTGACTCAACATCTTCCCTCTACGACACAAGGGCTCGTGACTCAACACCTTCCCTCTACGACACAAGGACCCGTGACTCAACACCTTCCCTCTACGACACAAGGGGCGTGACTCAACACCTTCCCTCTACGACACAAGGCCCGTGACTCAACACCTTCCCACTACGACACAAGGGGCGTGACTCAACACCTTCCCACTACGACACAAGGGGCGTGACTCAACACCTTCCCACTACGACACAAGGGGCGTGACTCAACACCTTCCCTCCACGACACAAGGCCCGTGACTCAACACCTTCCCACTACGACACAAGGGGCCCGTGACTCAACACCTTCCCTCTACGACACAAGGGGCGTGACTCAACACCTTCCCACTACGACACAAGGGGCGTGACTCAACACCTTCCCTCTATGACACAAGGACCCGTGACTCAACACCTTCCCTCTACGACACAAGGGGCGTGACTCAACACCTTCCCTCTACGACACAAGGACCCGTGACTCAACACCTTCCCTCCACGACACAAGGCCCGTGACTCAACACCTTCCACTACGACACAAGGGGCCCGTGACTCAACACCTTCCCTCTACGACACAAGGGGCGTGACTCAACACCTTCCCTCTACGACACAAGGGGCTGTGACTCAACACCTTCCCTCTACGACACAAGGGGCGTGACTCAACACCTTCCCTCTACGACACAAGGGGCGTGACTCAACACCTTCCCTCTACGACACAAGGGGCGTGACTCAACACCTTCCCTCTACGACACAAGGGGCGTGACTCAACACCTTCCCACTACGACACAAGGGGCGTGACTCAACACCTTCCCTCTACGACACAAGGGGCCGTGACTCAACACCATCCCTCTACGACACAAGGGCCCGTGACTCAACACCTTCCCACTACGACACAAGGGCCCGTGACTCAACACCTTCCCTCTACGACACAAGGGCCCGTGACTCAACACCTTCCCACTACGACACAAGGGGCCCGTGACTCAACACCTTCCCACTACGACACAAGGGGCCCGTGACTCAACACCTTCCCTCTACGACACAAGGGCCCGTGACTCAACACCTTCCCTCTACGACACAAGGGGCCGTGACTCAACGCCTTCCCACTACGACACAAGGCCCGTGACTCAACACCTTCCCTCTACGACACAAGGGGCGTGACTCAACACCTTCCCTCTACGACACAAGGGGCCCGTGACTCAACACCTTCCCTCTACGACACAAGGGGCGTGACTCAACACCTTCCCTCTACGACACAAGGCCCGTGACTCAACACCTTCCCTCTACGACACAAGGGGCGTGACTCAACACCTTCCCACTACGACACAAGGCCCGTGACTCAACACCTTCCCTCTACGACACAAGGGGCCGTGACTCAACACCTTCCCTCTACGACACAAGGGCCCGTGACTCAACACCTTCCCTCTACGACACAAGGGCCGTGACTTCTGTGAAGACATTGAAAAACTTCAAGCTGATATTAATAAAGTTTTCGACTGGGCATCAGAAAATAATATGATGTTTAACAGTGACAAATTCCAGGTACTCAGGTACGGTAAAAATGAGGACCTTAAACATAATACAGGGTACAAAACACAATCAAATGTGCCCATAGTAGGAAAACAACATGTAAAGGATTTGGGAATAATGATGTCTGACGACCTAACGTTTAGGGAGCATAACCAAGCAAATATTGCGACAGCCAGAAAAATGATAGGATGGATTACGAGAACTTTCAAATCCAGGGATCCCATCACAATGGTTGTACTCTTCAAGTCACTTGTGCTGTCCCGTCTTGAGTACTGTTCAGTACTCACTTCCCCCTTTAGAGCAGGAGAGATTGCTGAAATAGAGGGAATACAGAGAACATATACGGCACGCATAGACGCGATAAAGCACCTAAATTATTGGGATCGTCTCAAAGCTCTCCAAATGTACTCACTAGAAAGAAGACGAGAGAGATATCAAATAATATACACCTGGAAGATACTGGAGGGCCAGGTCCCAAATCTACACAGTAAAATAACAACGTACTGGAGTGAACGATATGGAAGAAAATGCAAAATAGAGCCAGTGAAGAGCAGGGGTGCCATAGGCACAATCAGAGAACACTGTATAAACATCAGAGGTCCGCGGTTGTTCAACGTCCTCCAGCAAGCATAAGAAATATTGCCGGAACAACCGTGGACATCTTCAAGAGGAAACTAGATTTATTCCTCCAAGGAGTTCCGGACCAGCGGGCTGTGGTGGGTATGTGGGCCTGCGGGCCGCTCCAAGCAACAGCCTAGTGGACCAAACTCTCACAAGTCAAGCCTGGCCTCGGGCGGGCTTGGGGAGTAGAAGAACTCCCAGAACCCCATCAACCAGGTATCAACCAGGTATCAACCAGACTCAACACCTTCCCTCTACGACACAAGGCCCGTGACTCAACACACTTCCCTCTACGACACAAGGGGCGTGACTCAACACCTTCCCACTACGACACAAGGGGCGTGACTCAACACCTTCCCACTACGACACAAGAGGCCGTGACTCAACACTTTCCACTACGACACAAGGGGCGTGACTCAACACCTTCCCTCTACGACACAAGGCCCGTGACTCAACACCTTCCCTCTACGACACAAGGGGCGTGACTCAACACCTTCCCACTACGACACAAGGGCCGTGACTCAACACCTTCCCACTACGACACAAGAGGCCGTGACTCAACACTTTCCCACTACGACACAAGGGGCGTGACTCAACACCTTCCCTCTACGACACAAGGCCCGTGACTCAACACCTTCCCTCTACGACACAGGGGCGTGACTCAACACCTTCCCACTACGACACAAGGGCCGTGACTCAACACCTTCCCTCTACGACACAAGGCCCGTGACTCAACACCTTCCCTCTACGACACAAGGCCCGTGACTCAACACCTTCCCTCTACGACACAAGGGGCCGTGACTCAACACCTTCCCTCTACGACACAAGGCCCGTGACTCAACACCTTCCCTCTACGACACAAGGGGCGTGACTCAACACCTTCCCACTACGACACAAGGGGCGTGACTCAACACCTTCCACTACGACACAAGGCCCTGACTCAACACCTTCCCTCTACGACACAAGGCCCGTGACTCAACACCTTCCCTCTTCGACACAAGGGGCGTGACTCAACACCTTCCCACTACGACACAAGGGGCGTGACTCAACACCTTCCCACTACGACACAAGGGGCCGTGACTCAACACCTTCCCACTACGACACAAGGGGCGTGACTCAACACCTTCCCACTACGACACAAGGGGCCGTGACTCAACACCTTCCCACTACGACACAAGGGGCGTGACTCAACACCTTCCCACTACGACACAAGGCCAGTGACTCAACACCTTCCCACTACGACACAAGGGGCGTGACTCAACACCTTCCCACTACGACACAAGGGGCATGACTCAACACCTTCCCACTACGACACAAGGGGCGTGACTCAACACCTTCCCACTACGACACAAGGGGCGTGACTCAACACCTTCCCTCTACGACACAAGGCCCGTGACTCAACACCTTCCCTCTACGACACAAGGGGCGTGACTCAACACCTTCCCACTACGACACAAGGGGCCGTGACTCAACACCTTCCCTCTACGACACAAGGGCCCGTGACTCAACACCTTCCCACTACGACACAAGGGGCGTGACTCAACACCTTCCCTCTACGACACAAGGGGCGTGACTCAACACCTTCCCACTACGACACAAGGGGCCGTGACTCAACACCTTCCCTCTACGACACAAGGCCCGTGACTCAACACCTTCCCTCTACGACACAAGGGGCGTGACTCAACACCTTCCCACTACGACACAAGGGGCCTGTGACTCAACACCTTCCCACTACGACACAAGGGGCGTGACTCAACACCTTCCCACTACGACACAAGGGGCCGTGACTCAACACTTCCCACTACGACACAAGGCCCGTGACTCAACACCTTCCCTCTACGACACAAGGGGCGTGACTCAACACCTTCCCACTACGACACAAGGGGCGTGACTCAACACCTTCCCACTACGACACAAGGGCCGTGACTCAACACCTTCCCTCTACGACACAAGGCCCGTGACTCAACACCTTCCCTCTACGACACAAGGGGCGTGACTCAACACCTTCCCACTACGACACAAGGCCCGTGACTCAACACCTTCCCTCTACGACACAAGGGGCCGTGACTCAACACCTTCCCTCTACGACACAAGGGGCGTGACTCAACACCTTCCCTCTACGACACAAGGGCCGTGACTCAACACCTTCCACTACGACACAAGGGGCGTGACTCAACACCTTCCCTCTACGACACAAGGGGCCGTGACTCAACACCTTCCCTCTACGACACAAGGGGCGTGACTCAACACCTTCCCTCTACGACACAAGGGGCGTGACTCAACACCTTCCCACTACGACACAAGGGGCCGTGACTCAACACCTTCCCTCTACGACACAAGGCCCGTGACTCAACACCTTCCTCTACGACACAAGGGGCGTGACTCAACACCTTCCCTCTACGACACAAGGGGCCGTGACTCAACACCTTCCCTCTACGACACAAGGCCCGTGACTCAACACCTTCCCTCTACGACACAAGGGGCCGTGACTCAACACCTTCCCTCTACGACACAAGGGGCGTGACTCAACACCTTCCCTCTACGACACAAGGGGCGTGACTCAACACCTTCCCTCTACGACACAAGGGGCCGTGACTCAACACCTTCCCTCTACGACACAAGGCCGTGACTCAACACCTTCCCTCTACGACACAAGGGGCGTGACTCAACACCTTCCTCTACGACACAAGGGGCCGTGACTCAACACCTTCCCTCTACGACACAAGGGGCGTGACTCAACACCTTCCCTCTACGACACAAGGGGCGTGACTCAACACCTTCCCTCTACGACACAAGGGGCGTGACTCAACACCTTCCCTCTACGACACAAGGGGCCGTGACTCAACACCTTCCCTCTACGACACAAGGCCGTGACTCAACACCTTCCCTCTACGACACAAGGGGCCGTGACTCAACACCTTCCCTCTACGACACAAGGGGCGTGACTCAACACCTTCCCTCTACGACACAAGGGGCGTGACTCAACACCTTCCCTCTACGACACAAGGACCCGTGACTCAACACCTTCCCTCTACGACACAAGGGCCGTGACTCAACACCTTCCCTCTACGACACAAGGGCCCGTGACTCAACACCTTCCCTCTACGACACAAGGGGCGTGACTCAACACCTTCCCTCTACGACACAAGGGGCCGTGACTCAACACCTTCCCTCTACGACACAGGGGCGTGACTCAACACCTTCCCTCTACGACACAAGGCCCGTGACTCAACACCTTCCCCTACGACACAAGGGGCCCGTGACTCAACACCTTCCCTCTACGACACAAGGGGCGTGACTCAACACCTTCCCTCTACGACACAAGGGGCGTGACTCAACACCTTCCCTCTACGACACAAGGCCCGTGACTCAACACCTTCCCTCTACGACACAAGGGGCGTGACTCAACACCTTCCCTCTACGACACAAGGGGCGTGACTCAACACCTTCCCACTACGACACAAGGGGCGTGACTCAACCTTCCCTCTACGACACAAGACCCGTGACTCAACACCTTCCCTCTACGACACAAGGGGCGTGACTCAACACCTTCCCTCTACGACACAAGGCCCGTGACTCAACACCTTCCCTCTACGACACAAGGGGCGTGACTCAACACCTTCCCTCTACGACACAAGGGGCGTGACTCAACACCTTCCCTCTACGACACAAGGCCCGTGACTCAACACCTTCCCACTACGACACAAGGGGCCCGTGACTCAACACCTTCCCTCTACGACACAAGGGGCGTGACTCAACACCTTCCCCTACGACACAAGGGGCGTGACTCAACACCTTCCCTCTACGACACAAGGACCCGTGACTCAACACCTTCCCTCTACGACACAAGGGGCGTGACTCACACCTTCCCTCTACGACACAAGGGGCGTGACTCAACACCTTCCCTCTACGACACAAGGGGCGTGACTCAACACCTTCCCTCTACGACACAAGGACCCGTGACTCAACACCTTCCCTCTACGACACAAGGGGCGTGACTCAACACCTTCCCTCTACGACACAAGGCCCGTGACTCAACACCTTCCCTCTACGACACAAGGGGCGTGACTCAACACCTTCCCTCTGCGACACAAGGGGCGTGACTCAACACCTTCCCTCTACGACACAAGGGGCGTGACTCAACACCTTCCCACTACGACACAAGAGGCGTGACTCAACACCTTCCCTCTACGACACAAGGACCCGTGACTCAACACCTTCCCTCTACGACACGAGGGGCGTGACTCAACACCTTCCCTCTATGACACAAGGGGCGTGACTCAACACCTTCCCACTACGACACAAGGGCGTGACTCAACACCTTCCCTCTACGACACAAGGACCCGTGACTCAACACCTTCCCACTACGACACAAGGGGCGTGACTCAACACCTTCCCTCTACGACACAAGGACCCGTGACTCAACACCTTCCCTCTACGACACAAGGGGCGTGACTCAACACCTTCCCTCTACGACACAAGGCCCGTGACTCAACACCTTCCCTCTACGACACAAGGGGCCCGTGACTCAACACCTTCCCTCTACGACACAAGGCCCGTGACTCAACACCTTCCCACTACGACACAAGGGCCCGTGACTCAACACCTTCCCTCTACGACACAAGGGGCGTGACTCAACACCTTCCCTCTACGACACAAGGGGCGTGACTCAACACCTTCCCTCTACGACACAAGGCCCGTGACTCAACACCTTCCCTCTACGACACAAGGACCCGTGACTCAACACCTTCCCTCTACGACACAAGGGGCGTGACTCAACACCTTCCCTCTACGACACAAGGCCCGTGACTCAACACCTTCCCTCTACGACACAAGGGCCCGTGACTCAACACCTTCCCTCTACGACACAAGGGGCCGTGACTCAACACCTTCCCTCTACGACACAAGGGGCGTGACTCAACACCTTCCCTCTACGACACAAGGGCCGTGACTCAACACCTTCCCACTACGACACAAGGGGCCCGTGACTCAACACCTTCCCTCTACGACACAAGGGCCCGTGACTCAACACCTTCCCACTACGACACAAGGGGCCCGTGACTCAACACCTTCCCACTACGACACAAGGGGCCTGTGACTCAACACCTTCCCTCTACGACACAAGGGCCCGTGACTCAACACCTTCCCTCTACGACACAAGGGGCCCGTGACTCAACACCTTCCCTCTACGACACAAGGGGCGTGACTCAACACCTTCCCTCTACGACACAAGGGGCCGTGACTCAACACCTTCCCTCTACGACACAAGGGGCGTGACTCAACACCTTCCCTCTACGACACAAGGCCCGTGACTCAACACCTTCCCTCTACGACACAAGGGGCCCGTGACTCAACACCTTCCCTCTACGACACAAGGGGCGTGACTCAACACCTTCCCTCTACGACACAAGGGGCGTGACTCAACACCTTCCCTCTACGACACAAGGGGCGTGACTCAACACCTTCCCTCTACGACACAAGGGGCCGTGACTCAACACCTTCCCTCTACGACACAAGGGCCCGTGACTCAACACCTTCCCTCTACGACACAAGGGGCCGTGACTCAACACCTTCCCTCTACGACACAAGGGGCGTGACTCAACACCTTCCCACTACGACACAAGGGCCGTGACTCAACACCTTCCCTCTACGACACAAGGGGCGTGACTCAACACCTTCCCTCTACGACACAAGGGCCCGTGACTCAACACCTCCCTCTACGACACAAGGGCCGTGACTCAACACCTTCCCTCTACGACACAAGGGGCCGTGACTCAACACCTTCCCACTACGACACAAGGGGTGTGACTCAACACCTTCCCTCTACGACACAAGGGGCGTGACTCAACACCTTCCCTCTACGACACAAGGGGCGTGACTCAACACCTTCCCTCTACGACACAAGGGGCCGTGACTCAACACCTTCCCTCTACGACACAAGGCCCGTGACTCAACACCTTCCCTCTACGACACAAGGGGCCGTGACTCAACACCTTCCCTCTACGACACAAGGGGCGTGACTCAACACCTCCCTCTACGACACAAGGGGCGTGACTCAACACCTTCCCTCTACGACACAAGGACCCGTGACTCAACACCTTCCCTCTACGACACAAGGGCCCGTGACTCAACACCTTCCCCCTACGACACAAGGGGCGTGACTCAACACCTTCCTCTACGACACAAGGGGCCGTGACTCAACACCTTCCCTCTACGACACAAGGGGCGTGACTCAACACCTTCCCTCTACGACACAAGGCCCGTGACTCAACACCTTCCCACTACGACACACAGGGGCCCGTGACTCAACACCTTCCCTCTACGACACAAGGGCGTGACTCAACACCTTCCCTCTACGACACAAGGGGCGTGACTCAACACCTTCCCTCTACGACACAAGGACCGTGACTCAACACCTTCCCTCTACGACACAAGGGGCGTGACTCAACATCTTCCCTCTACGACACAAGGGGCGTGACTCAACACCTCCCACTACGACACAAGGGGCGTGACTCAACACCTTCCCTCTACGACACAAGGACCCGTGACTCAACACCTTCCCTCTACGACACAAGGGCGTGACTCAACACCTTCCCTCTACGACACAAGGCCCGTGACTCAACACCTTCCCTCTACGACACAAGGGCCCGTGACTCAACACCTTCCCTCTACGACACAAGGGGCCGTGACTCAACACCTTCCCTCTACGACACAAGGGGCGTGACTCAACACCTTCCCTCTACGACACAAGGCCCGTGACTCAACACCTTCCCTCTACGACACAAGGGGCGTGACTCAACACCTTCCCTCTGCGATACAAGGGGCGTGACTCAACACCTTCCCTCTACGACACAAGGGGCGACTCAACACCTTCCCACTACGACACAAGAGGCGTGACTCAACACCTTCCCTCTACGACACAAGGACCCGTGACTCAACACCTTCCCTCTACGACACGAGGGGCGTGACTCAACACCTTCCCTCTATGACACAAGGGGCGTGACTCAACACCTTCCCACTACGACACAAGGGGCGTGACTCAACACCTTCCCTCTACGACACAAGGACCCGTGACTCAACACCTTCCCACTACGACACATGGGGCGTGACTCAACACCTTCCCTCTACGACACAAGGACCCGTGACTCAACACCTTCCCTCTACGACACAAGGGGCGTGACTCAACACCTTCCCTCTACGACACAAGGCCCGTGACTCAACACCTTCCCTCTACGACACAAGGGGCCCGTGACTCAACACCTTCCCTCTACGATACAAGGCCCGTGACTCAACACCTTCCCACTACGACACAAGGGGCCCGTGACTCAACACCTTCCCTCTACGACACAAGGGGCGTGACTCAACACCTTCCCTCTACGACACAAGGGGCGTGACTCAACACCTTCCCTCTACGACACAAGGCCCGTGACTCAACACCTTCCCTCTACGACACAAGGACCCGTGACTCAACACCTTCCCTCTACGACACAAGGGGCGTGACTCAACACCTTCCCTCTACGACACAAGGCCCGTGACTCAACACCTTCCCTCTACGACACAAGGGCCCGTGACTCAACACCTTCCCTCTACGACACAAGGGGCCGTGACTCAAACACCTTCCCTCTACGACACAAGGGGCGTGACTCAACACCTTCCCTCTACGACACAAGGGCCGTGACTCAACACCTTCCCACTACGACACAAGGGGCCCGTGACTCAACACCTTCCCTCTACGACACAAGGGCCCGTGACTCAACACCTTCCCACTACGACACAGGGGCCCGTGACTCAACACCTTCCCACTACGACACAAGGGGCCCGTGACTCAACACCTTCCCTCTACGACACAAGGGCCCGTGACTCAACACCTTCCCTCTACGACACAAGGGGCCGTGACTCAACACCTTCCCACTACGACACAAGGCCCGTGACTCAACACCTTCCCTCTACGACACAAGGGGCGTGACTCAACACCTTCCCTCTACGACACAAGGGGCCCGTGACTCAACACCTTCCCTCTACGACACAAGGGGCGTGACTCAACACCTTCCCTCTACGACACAAGGCCCGTGACTCAACACCTTCCCTCTACGACACAAGGGGCGTGACTCAACACCTTCCCACTACGACACAAGCCCGTGACTCAACACCTTCCCTCTACGACACAAGGGGCCGTGACTCAACACCTTCCCTCTACGACACAAGGGCCCGTGACTCAACACCTTCCCTCTACGACACAAGGGGCCGTGACTTCTGTGAAGACATTGAAAAACTTCAAGCTGATATTAATAAAGTTTTCGACTGGGCATCAGAAAATAATATGATGTTTAACAGTGACAAATTCCAGGTACTCAGGTACGGTAAAAATGAGGACCTTAAACATAATACAGGGTACAAAACACAATCAAATGTGCCCATAGTAGGAAAACAACATGTAAAGGATTTGGGAATAATGATGTCTGACGACCTAACGTTTAGGGAGCATAACCAAGCAAATATTGCGACAGCCAGAAAAATGATAGGATGGATTACGAGAACTTTCAAATCCAGGGATCCCATCACAATGGTTGTACTCTTCAAGTCACTTGTGCTGTCCCGTCTTGAGTACTGTTCAGTACTCACTTCCCCCTTTAGAGCAGGAGAGATTGCTGAAATAGAGGGAATACAGAGAACATATACGGCACGCATAGACGCGATAAAGCACCTAAATTATGGGATCGTCTCAAAGCTCTCCAAATGTACTCACTAGAAAGAAGACGAGAGAGATATCAAATAATATACACCTGGAAGATACTGGAGGGCCAGGTCCCAAATCTACACAGTAAAATAACAACGTACTGGAGTGAACGATATGGAAGAAAATGCAAAATAGAGCCAGTGAAGAGCAGGGGTGCCATAGGCACAATCAGAGAACACTGTATAAACATCAGAGGTCCGCGGTTGTTCAACGTCCTCCCAGCAAGCATAAGAAATATTGCCGGAACAACCGTGGACATCTTCAAGAGGAAACTAGATTTATTCCTCCAAGGAGTTCCGGACCAGCCGGGCTGTGGTGGGTATGTGGGCCTGCGGGCCGCTCCAAGCAACAGCCTAGTGGACCAAACTCTCACAAGTCAAGCCTGGCCTCGGGCCGGGCTTGGGGAGTAGAAGAACTCCCAGAACCCCATCAACCAGGTATCAACCAGGTATCAACCAGACTCAA
>WNGS01001946.1:23334-37532 GCA_020271785.1 Procambarus virginalis
GCCACTGTGCCACCTCTACACACTGGGCCACTGTGCCACCTCTACACACTGGGCCACTGTGCCACCTCTACACACTGGGCCACTGTGCCACCTCTACACACTGGGCCACTGTGCCACCTCTACACACTGGGCCACTGTGCCATCTCTACACACTGGGCCACTGTGCCACCTCTACACACTGGGCCACTGTGCCACCTCTACACACTGGGCCACTGTGCCACCTCTACACACTGGGCCACTGTGCCACCTCTACACACTGGACCACTGTGCCACCTCTACACATTGGCCCCTGTGCCACCTCTACACAGTGGGCCACTGTGCCACCTCTACACACTGGGCCACTGTGCCACCTCTACACAGTAGGCCACTGTGCCACCTCTACACAGTGGGCCCCTGTACCACCTCTACACACTGGGCCACTGTGCCACCTCTACACACTGGGCCACTGTGCCACCTCTACACAGTGGGCCCCTGTGCCACCTCTACACACTGGGCCACTGTGCCACCTCTACACACTGGGCCACTGAGCCACCTCTACACACTGTGCCACCTCTACACACTGGGCCACTGGGCCACCTCTACACACTGTGCCACCTCTACACAGTGGGCCACTGTGCCACCTCTAGACAGTGGGCCCCTGTACCACCTCTACACACTGGGCCACTGTGCCACCTCTACACACTGGGCCACTGTGCCACCTCTACACAGTGGCCCCTGTACCACCTCTACACAGTGGGCCACTGTGCCACCTCTACACACTGGGCCACTGTGCCACCTCTACACACTGTGCCACCTCTACACACTGGGCCACTGGGCCACCTCTACACACTGTGCCACCTCTACACACTGGGCCACTGTGCCACCTCTACACACTGGGCCACTGTGCCACCTCTACACACTGGGCCACTGTGCCACCTCTACACACTGGGCCACTGTGCCACCTCTACACAGTGGCCCACTGTGCCACCTCTACACACTGGGCCACTGTGCACTCAGCAACAGGTGAGATCTGTGCTTTTAACATAATCTCAAAACATAATTACATCACAGATATTACATAAGGTTTACTACATAGTAAATCTTGGCAAGAGGTCATTTAGATTAACAAGTGTTTCGGTATTTAGGAAATGGCTACGTAGCTCATCACAACAAAGGGGGGTCGAAAATCAGCATGTATGGAAATTCTTTGACATTCATAATAATACTTGTAGTGTATTCGACACTGAAGTGTTGACAAAGATGGTTGATACTGTCTTCTAGTTACCCCTCCTGAAGTCAGGTAGGACTTTTTCAGAGCAGACATCGTCAGTTTCATGTCAGTCAAGCGTTCAGTTTATTGTTCAGTATGTGATACTAGTCACTGTTATATTTTCTTGTGTAAGAGGATCGTGTGTGTGATCACTTGAAGCATTGCACCTCCATGGTAGTGATACCAAGTTTAGCAACCTGCTGGTAGTTTGGTGAGGCGACGCCACCTCCGCCGGGGGTCTGTACGAGGCATTATGATGAGGAAGACCACGGTTTACCCGCAGCGAAAATAGGCTCCTCGCTTCTTGTGTTCTCTCCTAGTGGAATTGGTGTGGTATTACAATGAGTGGTGATAATTGGTGATATATCCTGAGTGAGGGGGGTTATCTTGAGATGATTTCGGGGCTTTTAGCGTCCCCGCGGCCCGGTCCTCGACCAGGCCTCCACCCCCAGGAAGCAGCCCGTGACAGCTGACTAACACCCAGGTACCTATTTTACTGCTAGGTAACAGGGGCATAGGGTTAAAGAAACTCTGCCCATTGTTTCTCACCGGCGCCTGGGATCGAACCTAGGACCACAGGATCACAAGTCCAGCGTGCTGTCCGCTCGGCCGACCGGCTCCCTGTGTTGCCTTTACTTGTATTACTTTGTTGCGTCTGTGTCCGAGTCATTGAGTTGAAACAAGTGTTAGACTTTTAGTTTAAATTAAGTGCTTTCAAATCAAGTGTAAACAGGCAGTGGTATTACAGGTGTTAAAGAATTGTTTTCATTGAATTAATTAAGTTGATTTTAATTTATTTAATTTTATTTTATTTTTATTTATTTTTATTTTATTTTATTTTTATTTATTTTATTTATTTTTATTTTATTTTTTATTATTTTTTTTATTATTTTTTTATTATTTTATTTATTTTATTTTAAATTTATTTTAATTTTATTTATTTAATTTTAATTTAATTGATTTTAATAAGTAATTAGTGTTTTACTTCCCTCCTGTTCCCATATTAACATTGTAAACTTTATGCGTTTTGTGTATGTNAAAGAAGTTCCTGTAAAATAGTCTAATAGGGGGTACATGTGTTGTGTTAGTTTACTCTTCAGAGGTTGCATGGCGTTTTAACCTTTCTTTTTATGATGTCTTCAACAAAACCAATAGAGAGCTGTTGTTGACTAGGACCTGCCTTACCCTACAGAGCTCTTCATCGACTTGCTTCCATCCTGAGCTGTGGTTGAGAGCACAGTCGACGTAAGCGTTAACAACACTCCTCTTGTACCTGTTTGGGCAGTCACTATTGGCATTGAGGCACATTCCTATGTTTGTTTCCTTAGTGTAGACTGCAGTGTGGAAGCCTCTTGTCCTTTCCGTGACTGTTACATTTAGAAAGGGCAGCTTCCCATCCTTCTCCATCTCGTAAGTGAAACTCAACACAGAATTCCGCTCAAATGCTTCCTTCAGCTCCTGCAGAGTCTGACATCAGGTACCTGTGCAAAAATGTCGTCAACATCCTGCAGTATATGGTAGGTTTCAAGTCCATGTTAACTAAGACCTTCTGCTCGATGGTACCCATGTAGAAGTTTGCAAACAGGAACACCTAGAGGAGAATCCATAGCGACCCCATCTACTTGCTTATACATGTGCCCATCCGGGCTCAAGAAGGGTGCCTCTTTAGTACAAGCTTGAGTAGTTTCCTTAGAATGTTTTCTGATATGTCAAGAGAGTACAAGCCGGATCACGATACACTCTGTCCGCTATCATCCCAATTGTTTCATCTACAGGTACGTTGATAAACAGTAATTCTATGTCCAACGAGGCTCTTATCCCTGTGGCCCCTGTTCCCCGCAGTAAGTCAACAAACTCAGGAGAGACTTCAGGCTGAAAGCCAGTCTTTAGGGAATCTGGCTGATGATTGGCCAAAGTGGGTTTTCAGGCTTGTGTGTCTTGACATTTCCATACGCATACCAGGTTTGTATTCCCCAATAATCTTTGCAGGTGGAGTCCGGATTTCTTGGCATTCGCGTTTCTATCAATCTGTTAACTTTGTTTTCAATTCGGCTGTAGTGTCCTTCGTTACCCTATTGAATTTAGTTTGGTCAGAGAGTATGAGGTTCATTTTCAGCCAGATATTCGTCTTTTTTAAGAATGACGTATATTGGCGACTTGTTACCTCTCCTGACGACTATCTCCTTGTTTCTCACGAAGGCTCTTAGCTGCCGCTTTAAGCTCGGGGTCAGTATGCTGCTTCTGTAGTTGCCTCGAAACTCTCCTCCTCCTGCAATAAGTTCTGCTTGCAGTGTTCAAGCAGCAGTGCAGTGTCAAAACTTCAGCAGTGTTCATCAACTCCAGTGTTTTCACCAACACAGCACCACTTGTACTGGACACTTATACTGGACAACACTGGCGATTTCATCTTTTACATGGACAAGTCCACCCACACAGTATCAAGATGCTCCTACACCCCACCATCGCTCTCCAGCTACTCACAGGCAGAGGGTTTCAGCAACACGATGACAGGGGTCCCAAAAAAACTCATACAGGGGCAGCTAACCCCTGGCAGAAGCCTCAATCAGCTTGCTAGCAGCACTTCAAGCTAGGTACATCACTGTAACCCTAATAGCTAATCCCAGGGTACGCCGATCTTCACCAACACTGTGTATACCAGCAGCTAACACACTGCTAGTATTAGCAGTGTGTTAGCTGCTGACGGCGGTTACTTAGTCTTCTTGCCGGACCAAGCTAAGGGTTCTTGGACTGCCCAAGGTAAACTGCCTTTCTCAGTACAACCGCCTCCACATGTCACTTCTGTGGACATATAACGTCATTAATTAGATGGACAGGACACTGGGGAAACCATGAGGTAACACTTGTTCACCATGGAGTCAATATTATGCTCGTAACACAACCTAGATGGCGCTGATCGTAACATGCCACCCACCAGAGGTCATCCACATCGACCTCTCTTTCTGACTAAGGCAGGAAACCAGAGCCCTTTGTCGCAGTAACACCACCACCAACAGATGGCGTTGTCCATGTAGTGTCCAGTACCACGGAACTGGGGTGCCAATCCGTAGATGGCACGGAAATCGCCACTCCATACTCCAAGGAAGGTGTCGATACTGTAACACCCAGGTACAGCTGTCCGCAAGCAATGTTGTCGCAGGTACAGCTGTCCGCAAGATATGTTGTCGCAGGTACAGCCGTCCGCAAGCAATGTTGTCGCAGGTACAGCTGTCCTCAGGCACTGCTGTCCAAGGTATAGCTTTCCTCAGACTCTGTTCTCCAAGGTGCAGCTGTCCTCAGGCACTGTTGTACAAAGTTTAGCTGTCCTTAGGCACTGTTGTCCAAGGTGCAGCTGTCCTCAGGCACTGTTGTCCAAGGTGCAGCTGTCTTCATGCACTGATGTCCAAGGTACAGCTGTCCACTGGCACTGTTGTCCAAGGCGCAGTTGTCCTCTGGCACTGTTAACCCGGGTTCAGCTGTCCTCAGGCACTATTGACCAGGTTCAGCTGTCCTCAGACCCTGTTGTCCAAGGTGCAGCTGTCCCCAGGCACTATTTTACCAGGTACAGCTGTCCCCAGGCACTACTGTCCAAGGAACAGCTTTCCTCAGACTCTGTTGTCCAAGGTGCAGCTGTCTTCAGGCACTTTTGTCAAAGGTGCAGCGGTTCTCAGGCACTGTTTCCGAGATGCAACTGTCCTCAGGGTATGCGGTATAAGATACAGCCGACCTCATGCTGTGAGGTATAAGGTACAGCTGGCCTCAGGCTATGTGATATAAGGAACTGCCGTCCTCAAGATATGTGGTTTAAGGTACAGCCGTTCTCAAGCTATGTGGTATAAGGTACAGCCGTCCTCAGACTATGCGGTATAAGGTACAGCCGTCCTTAGGCTATGTAGTTTAAGGTACATCCGTCCTAAGGCTATTTAGTATAAGATACAGCCGTCCTTAGGTTATGTGATATATGGTACAGCTGTTCTCAGGCTATGTGGTATAAGGTGCAGCCGTCATCAGGCTATTCAGTATAAGGTACAGCCGTCCTCAGGTATGTAGTATAAGGTACAGCCGTCCTAAGGCTATGCAGTATAAGGTACAGCCGTCCTCAGGGTATGCGGTATAAGGTACAGCCGTCCTTAGGCTATGCGGTATAGGGTACAGCAGTTCTCAGGCTATGCGGTAAGCCTTCCTGAAAACCTGGGGCCAGATTCTCGAAGCAGTTACGTACGTACATACGAACGTTTTTCTTCTTAGCATCTTCCTAGCGGCTACATCAGTATTCAAGTAGGCATTTGAGAAGGAAAATCTTCGTAAGTGTGCTCCGCCATGCTAAGGTTGCTCTCGACCACTCGTAATTTTTTCCTACTACACAACACGGAAGATCGATTTTAGTATAAACAAACAATTTTGTTTCCGAGTCTCTTCAAGAGGACACCTTCGTGGTAACTGAATATGCATTTTCTGCTTGAAACTTGTAGTAAATATGTATTTTATGATATTAGAATTAATTATATAATAGCAAGAAATTATACCAGTGGTTATTAAGTAAATAAACACTGGTGAACATAAAATATTAGAGAGGTGATGATCCTTCTCAATATGAGAGAAGGTGAAATATGAGAGAAGGAGGTGGTGGAAGCATTTACTATCACCAAATGCCCCTGTTCACCTAGCAATAAGTATAGCTAGGGACGTACTTTTGCTATACATATCCATTTTTAATTCATTTTGTTTGGTTTTATTTTGAAATTAAATCTGGGTGAGACATAAAAGAAAAATATGCTTCACAAATGTTAGGTAAGGGTAAAAACTTCAACAACTTTTGTAAATGAATACTTAGGCCTATAATTATGACTATATGGGCTATTATGGCCTGTTAAAAAAGGGAGGGGGAAGCAGGGGCCCAAGACCTCTTCCGTTATTTTTTTTTCTACCACAGACGTGGCCACACATTTACAATGCTAACCAGAATATATACATTTTCTTCTGTCCTCCATGGACAGGATTAGAGATGTGTTAAACATATAGTTCAGGGGTTTATTGAACAATCAACCACAGAAGGTGATTCGGTGCTTTTAAAATGCTAAGCTAACCTACATACGTAAATCCATAGATACACAGATTTACGTATGCCCTACATAAAGTGTTCGATATGTCTTTTACATAGTGTCATTAATGTACATTTACAAAGGTGAAATGTAATTCTGATCAGCTTCCATATATACTTTATACACACACACACACACATATACGTACATATAAATATATACATACATATATTCAGACACATGCATTCACATACATTTGTCTCTTTTGCTCTGACAGGGTGAGATAGCTGATAAAGAAACTAGTGTGCAGTTAAGCACTTAATCACTGAAGGTAATTCGGGTACTTTTACAAGCTCAGGTTATATAGTTACACAATTTGGCTGTGTGTAACAATCAGTAAGTAATTATCAAAAGAAGGCACCAAGCTGGGAAGGCTATGTAGCACCAATGTGTGTGTAGCAATAAACCAAATTTTTTTTAGCAAATAATGCACAAGTGAGTAAAACAAATCCTGGCAGCTGTAAAAAATACTGTTGCAGTTATTTAAATAAAAAATATAATGAAAGAAATATCACTGGTTGAATTTTATCCAATCTTTTTGTACTGTACAGTATATCCAAAGAAGTGAAAATTGAGACATAATGCACAATTTAATGAGCGATTCAAAAGAAATATGACTATTACATATCATCATGAGATCTTAATGATCCATGGTTAACATGATTTAACAAGGATAATACGGGTAATAATACAAACTATAAATTATAATCTTTATTACTGATCTTTTTATTAAGAAGCTGAGGTATACACAGCAATGTGCTGCTACCCTATATAGAAGATTACACAGTGTAGATAAAAAGTTAGCTATAAGTTCATCTAATACTCCCATCTCACAGGATGGTTAGGCATACATGGAATCAGGGGAGAAAATACCAGCCTCAATTAAAAAAACAAATCAACTCTGACTAAACAACAACTTGACAATTTTAACAAGAGGTAAGCACTGAATCATGGAAACATAATATAATTATTCTTATCAGTTTCAACAAGACTCCTCTCAAACAATGTATTTTTTTAACATGCTTAGGTATACACCGCAATGTGCTGCTTCCCTGTTCTGTATGAAGGACCACACAGTGTAGATAAAAAACCAGCTACAAGCTCATCCAACATCACAGCACGGCCAGTCATACATGGAATCAGGAGAGAACAAGAAATGTTAGGCCCTATTAGCCTTCTATTAGCCCTCACTGGCAAAATCTGGGTGCAGCACAAGAATGTCTCCTATATTCCTGAGTATATGAAGTAATTACAGAGCTCAAAGTACCTCATACCATTTGGACTGAAGTCACTGATAACAGGGCAATCACAGATAGAGTGTTGGAGAGTATTTTTTCTCAAGTAGGACTGAAAACAGACGTTTTTTCACCAAGAGGGCTATAAACCCATGGAACCGCCTACCCGCTGAAGCCGTAAATGCAAAAATCCAGCTAAAATATATCATTAAGACAATTGGCGGGCCCTTTAACAAGCCGCCGGCTTTCTGTCCTCGTCGAGGCCACTAGTTAGTTAGTGACCCTTAGGTAAATTCAGGTAAATATATTCTGGGTAAATTCAGGTAAATATATTCAATAATTGTCAGCGCATCTTCCGAGCGACAAGGAAAGCTTCACAGTATCTCTTAGAATTACGTAGGTAAACAAAAAATGTAACATATTTGTTTACTACGCTGTCGGTGCTGGCTGTAGAAGTTGAGAAAACATAGTTTTACTTCGAAATATACAAATTTTATAAGAAAATTCGACGTAAATAGGTGGCAGGTGAGTTCCGATAAGCCAGCGTCGTGATTGGCTAAATCTTAAAGATGAAGAATGTTGCCTGTTCTCTGATTGGCCAAACGAAAAGCCCTTATGACATCTAACGAGGCTTCTTGAAAGTTGCTAAATACCTTCGTAAGTATGGCTTTCTGAATAGCATGTAGTCACGTTCTTAGCCGGTACTTACGAACCTTCGTAGCAAACCTACTTACGAAGAAATACTTGGAGCTTCGTGAATCTAGGTCCGGGTTCATTAATTTTTACGGACTATGCAGTGTTGCATATATATCAACAATCTCTTCACAGTCTTATATAACTAATATAGTTGCGATTCTAGTGAACCAACCACTGCAAGCTATTGTTTTAGTTAGTTTATTTAGTTAAATTTAGACTACTCCAATCTTGTGGGGGTGAGAAGCGGTATTGTTTCCTTGCCCTGTGATGGATCCGTGAACCGGATTGAAAGATGCAAGAACAGTCATATCAATAGTATATATTCCTAGATGTTTGGGAAAATATTTTTTGTCATTTCACGGTTATCGAACCCTTTGAGTTCTATACTTCATGGTCTTAAACTCTCTATTTTTTCGAACTCTCTAAAAAAGAGGCCTATTTAATTTTTTTTAAACCTTAATACATATGTATTAATAAAATAATTATTACACGAATCATCTTTATATTTCTTGAGTTCATTTTAATTTAGTAAGCAGTTTTAAAATGAACTCCCCAAAGTTAATAGTACATCTATTATGAGCCAGGCATATATCTGCTCAGTCTAGCATAGCATCCACAAAGGCAGAGGCTTAGTAAATACTTAATGACAGATCAACATTATTATGTTCCACCTGGGAGGGAACAGAGGAGAGTTGGATATTTTGCCAAAAAGACAGGTTATTTGTTCATGATCTGATTGTTGGTTATAATGGATGGTTATAATGGATGGTTATAATGGACGGTTATAATGGTTGGTTATAATGGTTGATTTTAATGGTTGGTTATAATGGATGATTTTAATAGTTGGTTATAATGGTTGGTTATATTGGTTGGTTATAATGGTTGGTTATATTAGTTGGTTATAATGGATATTTATAATGGTTGGTTATAATGGTTGGTTTTAATGGTTGGTTATAATGGATGGTTTTAATAGTTGGTTATAATGGATGGTTATAATGGATGGTTAAAATTGTTGGTATTAATGGTTGGTTATAATGGTTGGTTCTACATTACAGAGGACACTTCTAGTGCTCATGTTGACGGATAGGCGGAACTTGATATAAGCTAAATAAGGATTATTGGATGAGTGTTTAAGGTAAAGTCCTTCTGCTATGTCATATCTCATGCTATATCTTTCATTAATGGAGTCTTGTTGTTCGAACATTGGCATGCAAATTACAAATTATGTTCCCTCTATGCCTATACATTGACAGTGTTGTGACTGACATTCCCCAAGTCTGTCTATAAAGTCATCAAACATTTGTCTCATTAAGTTCCGTCTGGTGCGAAGAGAAACTCTTTTGAGAAAACTGCCTGTGTTCTCACTCGTGTAGCAAATATCAGCTGAATCTTGTGTTCAGGGCATGGACGGAACATCGTTTATATCAACTATATCCTTCACGACTTCAGAACGTCAACATGAATCATAAGAGTAAAATCAATAAGGAAACTTGAAATGGTAATCAATCTTAAACGAGTGGAGGGTGGAGGAGAGCAGGGTTGACGACTGATTAGTTTGCACCTCAGACCTCTCCACTTAGCAGTGCTAGCAGCATATTAACATTTTCTTATGCCCTCCAGAGGAGCGTAAGTCACCTCTACACTACACACTGTGCACTTGTGCCACCTCTACACAGTGGGCACCTGTGCCACCTCTACACAGTGGGCCCTGTGCCACCTCTACACATTGAGCCCTTGTGCCACCTCTACACACTGGGCCACTGTGCCACCTCTACACAGTGGGCCCCTGTGCCACCTCTACACAGTGGGCCCCTGTGCCACCTCTACACACTGGGCCACTGTGCCACCTCTACATAGTGGGCCACTGTGCCACCTCTACACAGTGGGCCACTGTGCCACCTCTACACAGTGGGCCCCTGTGCCACCTCTACACACTGGGCCACTGTGCCCCCTCTACACAGTGGGCCACTGTGCCACCTCTACATAGTGGGCCCCAGTGCCACCTCTACATAGTGGGCCACTGTGCCCCCTCTACACAGTGGGCCACTGTGCCACCTCTACATAGTGGGCCCCAGTGCCACCTCTACACACTGGGCCACTGTGCCACCTCTACACAGTGGGCCCTTGTGCCACCTCTACAAAGTGGGCCCCTGTGCCACCTCTACACACTGGGCCACTGTGCCACCTCTACATAGTGGGCCACTGTGCCACCTCTACATAGTGGGCCCCTGTGCCACCTCTACATAGTGGGCCACTGTGCCACCTCTACACAGTGGGCCACTGTGCCACCTCTACATAGTGGGCCACTGTGCCACCTCTACACAGTGGGCCACTGTGCCACCTCTACAAAGTGGGCCCTTGTGCCACCTCTACACAGTGGGCCACTGTGCCACCTCTACACAGTGGGCCCTTGTGCCACCTCTACACACTGGGCCACTGTGCCACCTCTACAAAGTGGGCCCCTGTGCCACCTCTACACAGTGGGCCCTTGTGCCACCTCTACAAAGTGGGCCACTGTGCCACCTCTACACACTGGGCCCCTGTGCCACCTCTACACACTGGGCCACTGTGCCACCTCTACATAGTGGGCCACTGTGCCACCTCTACATAGTGGGCCACTGTGCCACCTCTACACAGTGGGCCACTGTGCCACCTCTACACAGTGGGCCCTGTGCCACCTCTACATAGTGGGCCACTGTGCCACCTCTACATAGTGGGCCACTGTGCCACCTCTACATAGTGGGCCACTGTGCCACCTCTACACAGTGGGCCACTGTGCCACCTCTACACAGTGGGCCACTGTGCCACCTCTACACAGTGGGCCACTGTGCCACCTCTACACACTGGGCCATTGTGCCACCTCTACACAGTGGGCCACTGTGCCACCTCTACATAGTGGGCCACTGTGCCACCTCTACACAGTGGGCTACTGTGCCACCTCTACACAGTGGGCCACTGTGCCACCTCTACATAGTGGGCTACTGTGCCACCTCTACATAGTGGGCCACTGTGCCACCTCTACATAGTGGGCCACTGTGCCACCTCTACATAGTGGGCTACTGTGCCACCTCTACATAGTGGGCCCCTGTGCCACCTCAACAAAGTGGGCCCTTGTGCCACCTCCACACAGTGGGCCCCTGTGCCACCTCTACAAAGTGGGCCACTGTGCCACCTCTACACACTGGGCCACTGTGCCACCTCTACACACTGGGCCACTGTGCCACCTCTACAAAGTGGGCCACTGTGCCACCTCTACACACTGGGCCACTGTGCCACCTCTACACACTGGGCCACTGTGCCACCTTTACACACTGGGCCACTGTGCCACCTATAGACACTGGGCCACTGTGCCACCTCTACACACTGGGCCACTGTGCCACCTCTACACAATGGGCCCCAGTGCGACCTCTTCACAGTGGGCCCCTGTGCCACCTCTACACAGTGGGCCACTGTGCCACCTCTACACAGTGGGCCCCAGTGCCACCTCTACACAGTGGGCCCCTGTGCCACCTCTACACACTGGGCCACTGTGCCACCTCTACACACTGGGCCACTGTGCCACCTCTACACTCTGGGCCCCTGTGCCACCTCTACAAAGTGGGCCACTGTGCCACCTCTACACACTGGGCCACTGTGCCACCTCTACACAGCGGGCCCTTGTGCCACCTCTACACACTGGGCCACTGTGCCACCTATAGACACTGGGCCACTGTGCCACCTCTACACACTGGGCCACTGTGCCACCTCTACACAGTGAGCCCCTGTGCCACCTCTTCACAGTGGGCCCCTGTGCCACCTCTACACAGTGGGCCACTGTGCCACCTCTACACAGTGGGCCCCAGTGCCACCTCTACACAGTGGGCCCCTGTGCCACCTCTACACACTGGGCCACTGTGCCACCTCTACACACTGGGCCACTGTGCCACCTCTACACACTGGGCCACTGTGCCACCTCTACACACTGGGCCACTGTACCACCTCTACACACTGGGCCCCTGTACCACCTCTACACACTGGGCCACTGTGCCACCTCTACACACTGGGCCCCTGTGCCACCTCTACACAGTGGGCCCCTGTGCCACCTCTACACAGTGGGCCACTGTGCCACCTCTACACAGTGGGCCACTGTGCCACCTCTACACACTGGGCCACTGTGCCACCTCTACACACTGGGCCACTGTGCCACCTCTACCCACTGGGCCACTGTGCCACCTCTACACAGTGGGCCCCTGTGCCACCTCTACACAGTGGGCCACTGTGCCACCTCTACACACTGGGCCACTGTGCCACCTCTACACAGCGGGCCCTTGTGCCACCTCTACACAGTGGGCCACTGTGCCACCTCTACACACTGGGCCACTGTGCCACCTCTACACACTGGGCCACTGTGCCACCTCTACACACTGGGCCACTGTGCCACCTCTACACACTGGGCCACTGTGCCACCTCTACACAGTGGGCCACTGTGCCACCTCTACACAGTGGGCCACTGTGCCACCTCTACACAGTGGGCCACTGTGCCACCTCTACACAGTGGGCCACTGTGCCACCTCTACACAGTGGGCCCCTGTGCCACCTCTACACAGTGGGCCACTGTGCCACCTCTACACAGTGGGCCACTGTGCCACCTCTACACACTGGGCCACTGTGCCACCTCTACACACTGGGCCACTGTGCCACCTCTACCCACTGGGCCACTGTGCCACCTCTACACAGTGGGCCCTGTGTCACCTCTACACAGTGGGCACTGTGCCACCTCTACACACTGGGCCACTGTGCCACCTCTACACAGCGGGCCCTTGTGCCACCTTTACACACTGGGCCACTGTGCCACCTCTACACAGTGGGCCCCTGTGCCACCTCTACACACTGGGCCACTGTGCCACCTCTACACACTGGGCAACTGTGCCACCTCTACACAGTGGGCCCCTGTGCCACCTCTACACAGTGGGCCACTGTGCCACCTCTACACACTGGGCCACTGTGCCACCTCTACACACTGGGCCACTGTGCCACCTCTACACACTGGGCCACTGTGCCACCTCTGCACACTGGACCACTGTGCCACCTCTACACAGTGGGCCACTGTGCCACTTCTACACAGTGGGCCACTGTGCCACCTCTACATAGTGGGCCACTGTGCCACCTCCACATAGTGGGCCACTGTGCCACCTCTACATAGTGGGCCACTGTGCCACCTCTACACAGTGGGCCACTGTGCCACCTCTACAAAGTGGGCCCCTGTGCCACCTCTACAAACTGGGCCACTGTGCCACCTCTACACACTGGTCCACTGTGCCACCTCTACATAGTGGGTCACTGTGCCACCTCTACATAGTGGGCCACTGTGCCACCTCTACATAGTGGGCCACTGTGCCACCTCTACACAGAGGGCCACTGTACCACCTCTACACACTGGGCCACTGTGCCACCTCTACACACTGGGCCACTGTGCCACCTCTACACACTGGGCCACTGTGCCACTTCTACACAGTGGGCCACTGTGCCACCTCTACACACTGGGACACTGTGCCACCTCTACACAGTGGGCCACTGTGCCACCTCTACACAGTGAGCCACTGTGCCACCTCTACACACTGGGCCCCCAGTGCCACCTCTTCACAGTGGGCCCCAGTGCCACCTCTACACAGTGGGCCCCCTGTGCCACCTCTACACAGTGGGCCACTGTGCCACCTCTACACTGTGGGCCCCTGTGCGTAGATGTGGCACAGTGATCAGTGTGTAGAGGTGGCACAGTGGCCCACTGTGTAGAGGTGACACAGTGGCCCACTGTGTAGAGAGTGGCCCACAAGTGGACCCACAGGTGCAGTGTGTAGAGGTGGCAGAGTGGCCCACTGTGTAGAGGTGGCACAAGGACCCACTGTGTAGAGGTGGCACAGGGGCCCACTGTGAGAGGTG
>WNGS01001946.1:45062-103934 GCA_020271785.1 Procambarus virginalis
CTCCAGGTTCTGGCTCGGTTGAAATCCTATTATAACGGATATTACCACAAACTCGGAAGACTTTGAAAGAGAAATTGACAATATGCCCATGCACTCAGCCCCTGGGCCTGACTCATGGAATTCAATATTCATAAAGAAATGTAAAGTACCAGTAGCGAGAGCACTCAGCGTAATATGGAGAAAGAGCCTGGATACAGGGGAGATACCAGCAGCACTCAAATCTGCAGATATAGCTCCGTTGCACAAGGGGGGGAGTAAAGCCTTGGCAAAAAATTATAGGCCAGTTGCACTAACATCACACATAATAAAAGTGTTTGAAAGAGTGATTAGGAATCAAATTTCTAGTTTTATGGAAAACAATGAATTGCACAATCCAGGACAACATGGATTTAGAGCGGGAAGATCCTGTCTGTCACAGTTACTCAACCACTATGACAAAATCACAGAAGCCCTAGAAGAAAAGCAAAATGCAGATGTTGTATACACAGACTTTGCAAAGGCTTTCGACAAATGTGACCATGGGGTGATAGCTCACAAAATGAGGTCAATGGGAATAACTGGAAAAGTAGGACGCTGGATACTCAATTTCCTGTCGAACAGAACACAAAGAGTAACAGTCAATCAGATAAAATCGAGTCCAAGCGATGTTAAAAGCTCTGTACCTCAAGGTACAGTCCTTGCACCGCTACTGTTCCTTATTCTCATATCTGATATAGACAAAAATACACGTCACAGCTTCGTGTCATCCTTCGCAGATGACACAAAAATCAGCATGAAAATTACCTCTGCTGAAGACATTGAAAAACTACAAACAGATGTCAACAAAGTTTTCGATTGGGCAGCAGAAAATAATATGATGTTTAACAGTGATAAATTTCAGGTACTCAGGTACGGCAAAAATGAGGATCTGAAACATAATAGAGGGTACAAAACCCAATCAAATCTTCCCATAGTAGAAAAACAGCATGTCAAGGATTTGGGAATAATGATGTCCGACGATCTAACGTTTAGGGAGCATAACCAAGCAAATATCGCATCAGCCAGAAAAATGATCGGATGGATTACGAGAACTTTCAAATCCAGGGATCCCATCACAATGGTTGTACTCTTCAAGTCACTTGTGTTGTCCCGTCTCGAATACTGCTCAGTACTCACTTCCCCCTTCAGAGCAGGAGAGATTGCTGAAATAGAGGGAATACAGAGAACATA
Organism: Procambarus virginalis; assembly: GCA_020271785.1. NCBI lineage: Eukaryota > Metazoa > Arthropoda > Malacostraca > Decapoda > Cambaridae > Procambarus > Procambarus virginalis. The sequence continues at coordinate 46,272 of WNGS01001946.1, forward strand.
TACGGCACGCATAGACGAGATAAAACACCTAAATTATTGGGATCGTCTCAAAGCTCTCCAAATGTACTCTCTAGAAAGGAGACGAGAGAGATACCAAATAATATACACGTGGAAAATACTGGAGGGCCAGGTCCCAAATCTACACAGTAAAATAACAACGTACTGGAGTGAACGATATGGAAGAAAATGCAAGATTGATCCAGTGAAGAGCAGAGGTGCCATAGGCACAATCAGAGAACACTGTATAAACATCAGAGGTCCGCGGTTGTTCAACGTCCTCCCAGCGACTATAAGAAATATTGCCGGAACAACCGTGGACATCTTCAAGAGAAAACTGGACTGTTTCCTAAGAGAAGTCCCGGATCAGCCGGGCTGTGGTGGGTATGTGGCTCTGCGGGCCGCTCCAAGCAACAGCCTGGTGGATCAAACTCTCACAAGTCGAGCCTGGCCTCGGGCCGGGCTTGGGGAGTAGAAGAACTCCCAGAACCCCATCAACCAGGTATCAACCAGGTATCAACCAGGTTGTCCCAGGTACAGCTGTCCTCAGGCACTGTTGTCCCAGGTACAGCTGTCCTCAGGCACTGCTGTCCCAGGTACAGCTGTCCTCAGGCACTGTTGTCCCAGGTACAGCTGTCCTCAGGCACTGCTGTCCCAGGTACAGCTGTCCTCAGGCACTGTTGTCCCAGGTACAGCTGTCCTCAGGCACTGTTGTCCCAGGTACAGCTGTCCTCAGGCACTGTTGTCCCAGGTACAGCTGTCCTCAGGCACTGCTGTCCCAGGTACAGCTGTCCTCAGGCACTGTTGTCCCAGGTACAGCTGTCCTCAGGCACTGCTGTCCCAGGTACAGCTGTCCTCAGGCACTGTTGTCCCAGGTACAGCTGTCCTCAGGCACTGTTGTCCCAGGTACAGCTGTCCTCAGGCACTGCTGTCCCAGGTACAGCTGTCCTCAGGCACTGCTGTCCCAGGTACAGCTGTCCTCAGGCACTGCTGTCCCATGTACAGCTGTCCTCAGGCACTGTTGTCTCAGGTACAGCTGTCCTCAGGCACTGCTGTCCCTAGAACAGCTGTCCTCAGGCACTGCTGTCCCTGGAACAGCTGTCTTCAGGCACTGCTGTCCCTGGAACAGCTGTCCTCAGGCACTGCTGTCCCTGGAACAGCTGTCCTCAGGCACTGCTGTCCCTGGAACAGCTGTCCTCAGGCATTGCTGTCCCAGGTACAGCTGTCCTCAGGCACTGTTGTCCCTGGAACAGCTGTCCTCAGGCACTGTTGTCCCTGGAACAGCTGTCCTCAGGCACTGTTGTCCCTGGAACAGCTGTCCTCAGGCACTGTTGTCCCTGGAACAGCTGTCCTCAGGCACTGTTGTCCCTGGAACAGCTGTCCTCAGGCACTGTTGTCCCTGGAACAGCTGTCCTCAGGCACTGTTGTCCCTGGAACAGCTGTCCTCAGGCACTGTTGTCCCTGGAACCGCTGTCCTCAGGCACTGTTGTCCCAGGTACAGCTGTCCTCAGGCACTGTTGTCCCTGGAACAGCTGTCCTCAGGCACTGTTGTCCAAGGTGAAGCTGTCCTCAGGCACTGTCACCAGCATGCAGGTGTGTTTTCAATCACTGTTGTCCTTGGTGCAGCTGAACTCAGGCACTGTTGTCCAAGGTGCAGTTGTCCTCAAGCGCTGTTGACCCAGGTATAGCTGTCGTCAAGCAGTGTTGACCTAAGTTCAGCTGTCCTCAGGCACTGTTGTCCCAGTTTTATGGCCACTGTGGGCCAGTAACTGGGTTCTTGATGTTATAACCTCTTTGACTGTATCCGACCCCAAGTCGGTAGTAAGCTTTCAAGAACTGGCTGTACAATGCAATAAAGAATAAGGGGGGGATAAACATCACACGGTTCCCTTCACCAATATATTCACCTTTAGCCTTAAATATGTATGCATAAATAGATTATAACTGCACATATTTACAATTGCGTCTCTTTCACGCAGGACACAAAAACTTCAGCAGTAATCACCAACTCCAGTGTTTTCACCAACACAGCTCCCTGTCCACTTGTACTGGACAACACTGGCGAGTTCACCTTTTAGATGGGCCAGTCCACCTACACAGTATCACCATGCGCCTACACCCCACCTTCGCTCTCCAGCTACTCACAGGCAGAGGGCTTCAGCAACACGATGACTGGGGTGCCAAACAAACTCATACAGGGGTAGCTAACCCCTGGCAAAAGCCTCTAGTAGCTTGCTAGAAGCTTGCTAGCAGCACTTCAAGCTAGGTACATCACTGTAACCCTTAATAGCCAATCACGGGGTATGCCAATCTTCACCAACACTGTGTATACCAGCAGCTAACACACTGCTTAGATCGACGGCGGCTACTTAGTCTTCTTGCAAGACCAAGCTAAGGGTTCTTGGACTGCCCAAAGTAAACTGCCTTTTTCAATACAACCGCCTTTCATGTAACTTCTGTGGACATAAAAAATAATTAATTAGATGGACAGGACACTGGGGAAACCATGAGGTAACACTTGTTCACCGAGGAGTCGACATTATGCTCGTAGCAGAACATAGATGGCGCTGATCGCAACACACCACCCACCAGAGGTCATCCACATCAAGCTCTCTTTCTAAGGCAGGAAACCAGAGCCATTTATCTCTGTCACGCCACCACCAACAGATGGCGTCCATGTAGTGTCCAATACCAGGGAAACTGGAGTGCCGACCCATAGATGGCATGGAAATTGCCACTCCATACTCCAAGGAAGGTGACGATACCGTAAGACCTCCCCACCAAAAATAATTTGGTTGTTTTCTAAAAAGAAAAACCAAATTAATATGATTGGGTAGAACCAATTAAACTTATACAGACAGATGACCAATGTTGAGAGGAAGTCCTGCTTGAGGAGCTGCCATAATAGAGATGTTTTGATCGTAGTGAACCTCCAAGACCATGGGAAATGATCTGATTGACGTGCCTGCTGTCAAAAGCCACGTCACCTTACACATCTTGGTTATTATCAGCATCGAGGTTCTGCAGAGGATCGAAACACTGGTGCGAACAGTCAACATTGCTTTAAACCGTGGTACTGCCGGTGGCTCTATGCAAAAGGTGTTTCTTGTACTGACCTGGCGGTCCCTCAGGGAGACAGCAATCTGAAATACAGGAAATTGATGACTTTGGTTAACAGGTACAGACTGGAAACACGTACCAACGTCTCGACCGATGACTAGATCCGCACATATTCCCACAGGGGCTGCCTGTACACTAATGAGGAGTGCATTCGGTCTTCTAACGTCAGGTCGACCAACGTTCCGCATAATGTTGGTTCTAGGCCCACCAGTTACACGAGGGATGTCGGCCTGTCGAAAACGGTTACTCATTAAAACATTTCTTGTATTATCAACATCCTCAATCACCTTTTGGTCCCTTCTTCTATCCACAATCATCATGGGGCGGGTGTCCTGTCCCTGATATCTTTCCACGGTGCTTACAGGAGCTATTATCTGCTGGTCCGTCCATTGATCCTTGGTCACTTCTCTTAGAGCAAACATGAGGAAAATACAAAATACAATTAAGAAACATTTGGTTAAACGAGGAATAACTTTCACAACCCTGCAATGCTCATAACTGGCTGTTTCCATTACCCAGGTTGGGAACATAGAGGGCACTAGAACCTGTGCACATACCTCTGACGTCTGGGGAGTCCTTGGTCGGTTCCGTGAGCACCGCACCTTACTGTACTGTAAATACTGGTTACCTGCCGTCGCTCCAGACTCTGGGGTATCTGTAGATGCTTGCACGCGAGGTTCCTCCACTGGCTCAGTTATCCTTGTCGCTCTAGCCCAATGCTAGAGTGAGTAGAGTCAGGAAAGTTCGCTGTAGTGCTCTCAATAACCTATGTACTAACGGTAGGATTAAGTAATTCACTTGATTTTAACTTCGTCGGTGTCTGGGATCTGGTCTGCACTGCTTCTACAGATCTTATTACATCTCTAACCTGATCGTTCACAATCAAGGGATGGTTATTGTCTAAACCCGTCACCAAATCGTTGGCCTGTATGACCGCTATACCATCTATAGGAAGAATATCAACTACTGCCAACATACACGTGCCACTGAAATAGGGCGACTCCAAGTGTACAGGAGGGGCAAGTGCACTAAAGTGTACTACAAGTGTACTAAAGGGGCAACGTAGCTTGTCGAGGGAACCCATCTAAAATAACCTTTTGTTTCCCATCAGTACACACTTCCTTGGGTAGCAAGTTATTCAATATCAGAGACTGAGCTGCCCCACTATCTCTGAGAACCACTACAGACCTTCCTGTCTGATAACTCGACACATACCCCTCTCGAAGTGTAAGAGGCAAACAATCTTGGCTTCTCTCTATTCATACCGAGAGACTGGGTATCTACTGTTGACGTCGCATAGCTCACCAGCATTACTTCCCTATGCGGGTCGTTACCTGCCCTGCTTCGACATTTAGCAGCTATGTGCGCTCTCTGCCCGCAGGTCCTACACACAATGTCCCTCCTAGGACTAATTCGTTTTGGATTACATGGACTAGTCCGTTGTGGTCTACCTGGGGGCGTCTTCAAAGCACTATGAGGGACGCATCGTTACTCTTCCGGCTTATGCTTCTTAAATAGTTTCTGGTAGGTTTTTGGAACATACGTACAAGTATGCAATAGAGATGTAATAAGATCGGAACAAACATCGTACAAGTGAAGGTTCATACACGGAGGATGACAAAGAAATTAGTGAAATCCTATAAAAGCAGTATGAGGACATGTTTAGCACTCCAATAAACAACATGAAAGTAGAAGATCCAGACAATTTCTTTATGCGGGATATTCAAACCCCTGTAAATATAACTGATATCAACACGAGCGCACTAAATTTTGAAAGAGAAATTGAAAACATGCCCATGCACTCGGCCCCAGGTCCAGACTCATGGAATTCAATATTTATAAAGAAATGCAAAGTGCCGGTAGCACAGGCACTCAGTATAGTGTGGAGGAAGAGCTTGGACACGGGGGAGATACCAGATGCACTTAAAGTAGCAGACATAGCCCCTCTACACAAGGGAGGGAGCAAAGCATTGGCAAAGAATTATAGACCAGTTGCACTGACATCGCACATAATAAAAGTATTTGAGAGAGTGATTAGGAGTCAGGTCACCAATTTCATGGAGACCAATGACCTTCACAACCCAGGCCAACATGGATTTCGAGCGGGAAGATCGTGCCTCTCACAGCTACTTGAGCACTACGATAAAGTCACTGAGGCATTAGAAGAAAAACAGAATGCTGATGTGATATACACGGACTTCGCAAAGGCTTTCGATAAATGTGACCATGGCGTGATAGCACACAAAATGAAGTCAATGGGAATAACCGGTAAAGTAGGACGCTGGATACTCAGTTTTCTGTCAAACAGGACTCAGCGAGTAACGGTCAACCATATAAAATCTAGTCCAAGTGCAGTTAAAAGCTCTGTACCTCAGGGTACAGTCCTTGCACCGCTGCTTTTCCTTATTCTCATATCAGATATAGACAAAAATACAAGTCACAGCTTCGTATCATCCTTTGCAGATGACACAAAAATCAGTATGAAAATTACCTCGGCTGAAGACATTGAAAAACTTCAAGCTGATATTAATAAAGTTTTCGACTGGGCATCAGAAAATAACATGATGTTTAACAGTGATAAATTCCAGGTACTCAGGTACGGTAAAAATGAGGACCTTAAACATAATACAGAGTACAAAACACAATCAAATGTGCCCATAGTAGGAAAACAGCATGTAAAGGATTTGGGAATAATGATGTCTGACGACCTAACGTTTAGGGAGCATAACCAAGCAAATATTGCACAGCCAGAAAAATGATAGGATGGATTACGAGAACTTTCAAATCCAGGGATCACATCACAATGCTTGTACTCTTCAAGTCACTTGTGCTGTCCCGTCTTGAGTACTGTTCAGTACTCACTTCCCCCTTCAGAGCAGGAGAGATTGCTGAAATAGAGGGAATACAGAGAACATATACAGCACGTATAGACGCGATAAAGCACCTAAATTATTGGGATCGTCTCAAAGCTCTCCAAATGTACTCACTAGAAAGAAGACGAGAGAGATATCAAATAATATACACCTGGAAGATACTGGAGGGCCAGGTCCCAAATCTACACAGTAAAATAACAACGTACTGGAGTGAACGATATGGAAGAAAATGCAGAATAGAACCAGTGAAGAGCAGGGGTGCCATAGGCACAATCAGAGAACACTGTATAAACATCAGAGGTCCACGGTTGTTCAACGTCCTCCCAGCAAGCATAAGAAATATTGCCGGAACAACCGTGGACATCTTCAAGAGGAAACTAGATTTATTCCTCCAAGGAGTTCCGGACCAGCCGGGCTGTGGTGGGTATGTGGGCCTGCGGGCCGCTCCAAGCAACAGCCTAGTGGACCAAACTCTCACAAGTCAAGCCTGGCCTCGGGCCGGGCTTGGGGAGTAGAAGAACTCCCAGAACCCCATCAACCAGGTATCAACCAACCAGGTATACCTAGTGGGGTCGATATGTCAGAATATACTCTTCAGCCATAGTGGCTGCCGCACTCAAGGTTTCTACCTGCTGCTCGTCCAAGTGTGTTTTCATATCGACAGACAGACATTCTTTGAAGTCCTCCAATAAAATTAGTTGGGCAAGTTGCTCTTTGGTCATTACCTTCCGAGATGCTCACCATTCATGAAACAGCCGTTCCTAAATACTCGCAAACTCCGTAAAGGTGTGCTCTGATGTCTTCTTCAGGTTACGAAACTTCTGCCTGTATGCTTCAGACACTAACTGGTAAGCCACCAGCACCACCTTCTTGACAACGTCGTAATCACTGGATTCATCCACCAACAAAGTGGAGTATGCGATTTAGGCCTTTCCAGTCAAAACGGATTGGATCATAATTGCCCAATTTTCTCGTGGCCAATCCAATGATGCAGCTACTTTCTCGAAAGCGCCAAAGACATTGAGACATCGTTTTCGTGGAATTTAGGAACCATTTTAATGTTCCTCACTGGATCAAAACTAATTGTTTCCTTCCTACCACCTAACCTTACTACTTCCAATTCGTGTTGATTTCTCGCTCCTTTTCTTGTCTTTCCTTCTCTAGTCTTTCTCGTCCACTCTTCTTTCTTCTCTTGCCTTTCTATTTCTAAACGTTTCATTTCCATATCCTTCTCTTTCATTTCCTTTCTAATTTTAGTTTTTTCTCTTCTCTCTCTCATTCTAGTTCTAGCTTTTTCCCATTCTATTTCACGATGGATCTCTAACTCACGCATTTTTACAGTTAATAAGCTTATATTAAGTTCACCCGAATCACTCTCACCATCACTTCCCTGATCTTCCTTTCAGTGGAAGCCATTTCACTTTCCTTTTTATTCTGCGCTTCACATTCTTGCTTTTCGTCGGTTTTTAAGTGCTTATGCACCTTCGAGAGGATCTCCACACGTGACTCACACTCACTCTCCATGATCCCTAAATATGCACTTATCAACACTATTATGGGCTCACCATACCCCGTGCTGCTTGGGACTTTTTGTTCCAGGTAGCGAATCTTTAACAACAACAATTATCAACACTATTTCAGGCTTTTCAAGGTATTTCATTTTGCAAGGCAGTCCTCCGGGCTCAGGAATTCCTGCACGTCATTCAGGGTTATCGATGGACTTTTTCTCTGCCATATTGTACTTTCTTTAAGTTGTGCATAAGCACGCAACACTGCAGTTACACTTCCCAACACCGCACTACACTTATACACCAAACGAAACGGGAAGCTATACACGGGGATTGCCTACTTTTAACCAATCCTATCAAGTTTACTTAACATGAAGTCGGATCCCGCTGGGGATGTCAATTATGTTACGGCCACAATGGGCCAGCAACTGGGTTCTTGATGTTATAACCTCTTTTACTGTATCCGGCCCCAAGGCGGCAGTAAGCTTTTAAGAACTGGCTGTATAATGCAATAAAGAATAAGGGGGGGGGGGGGGTTCCCTTCACCAATATATAACCTTCACCAATATAATATATATATATATATATATTATATATAATATATATATATATATATATATATATATATATATATATGTCGTACCTAGTAGCCAGAACTCACTTTTTGGCCTACTATGCAAGCCCCGATTTGCCTAATAAGCCAAGATTTCCTGAATTAATATATTTTCTCTAATTTTTTTCTTATGAAAAGTACAGCTACCCATTTCATTATGTATGTCAATTTTTTTCATTGGAGTTAAATTAACGTAGATATATGACCGAACCTAACCAACCCTACTAACCTATCTTTATAGGTTAGGTTAGGTATCCGAAAAAGTTTAGGTTAGGTTAGGTAGGTTAGTATCGAAAAACAATTATTCATGAAAACTTGACCTATTAGCAAATCGGGCCTTGCATAGTAGGCTGACAAGTGCATTCTGGCTACTAGNCATACTTAGGAAACTACTCAAAGCTTGCACTAAAGAGGTACCCTTCTTGAGCCCAGATGGGCACATGTTTACGCAAGTAGATGGGGTTGCCATGGGTGTCGGTAAATCCGACACCATTTAATAATATTACATGCAATTGCAGATAATATTGCTGCCATTATATACACAAGTTAACCCATGGAAAATGTAGCTTGTAGTGGAATTTTCCGTCTAAAGAAAACGGGATATCATTGCCACATACAATTATAAATTCACCAACTATTGTTGGGAATTATTCTTAAATACATTAGTCTTTGGACTTTTACCATCAAAAAACATCTCATTTTAATTAACTTAATTATTAGAGTCAAAAGAAAGTAAATATAACCCTTCTATCAGTTACTGATATCTGGACAAAGTAAGCCAGGAGCATCAGTAGTAGGGAGTGGTCAGCCATTGTTATTAAGACCACAGAGGCGCAGGGAGCAAATTCGGCTCCTATTATATCTCTAGGACGAAGTGTTATGGAAACCAAAGGTCTTCCATCATCAACATGCAGTCAACAATAAACAAGCTAAGTGTTCTACCGAAACCCGTTTATCTAATCATTTTTGGCCATTAAAGTTGGTAGATATTGGGCGTACCGGTTAGAATGCGAACTCGCCTCATACTAAAGGTAATTAAGCCTTGGTCTTTATTTGAATCATTATGCAGTGTTTTCTCTGATATACCTGTCATATATTAGGATTCTGGCTTTACAGCTAGCACCTTTGACAGGTACAAGAAGAGGAAGCAAGACTTGGTGAATCAGTTACTATGGGTGATGGAAGCTGCCTCAAAATAGGATAACTTTGTGTCTACATCCTAGTTATACCTGGTGAACTAAGCCTGCTGTATAATAAGATAAGGAACCTCCACAATGTATACTAATATATGTAGTTTAATACTGTAGTTTGATTGGCTGCATATATATAAATTCAATATAAACCCCCCTAATGTGTATGGATCGATTTGTGAGATTATTGCAGAAATACAGCCCACTTAACATCATATAAATTGCTATCGAAGTATATAAATTAACGTAAATATAAATTCTATATAAATTCATATAAATAAATATAAATCTCACAGGTCGGTCCCCACATTATTTGGCCATCTTCGAGCCGGATGACGAGTTTATTTGGTCATCTTAGAACCGGATGAACCAGTTAACCAGTGGATTCATTAAATATACTGGTATTAGAGCAGTGTGATTTATGCAATACAGAGCCAGTCATAGATGGCAGCGTTGCCTCGAGCGTGCTCAGAAACCCCACAGCTCACTTCAGCCTGATTCAGCAGTTTCATGGTCAACCACCAAATTGGTGGGTTCTTATTCTGTGAATAACAGCGCTAATATTGAAGCCAGCCAAATTAGTGGCTGTGTCCTCACGAGATTGTTCACTGATTTCGTGGTGTTAATTTCGCGAGAGATTATCCGCTAATTTTGTGGAGTTAATTTCGTGAGGTCACTATTAATATTTAATTCTTCTTGATAATATTAGAAGTTTCATAGAGGCTAATTAAGAGGCTATTATCAATAATTGTGTATATTATTTCTCCAAAATAGAGAATTATTTAATATATATTGCACTAGTGTTCTCAATACAATATTTACCAATTGCCAACCCACAACAGGGTAGGATATTGCCATTGACTAGTTGAACTATTTATTGTTCATCCTAGTCCCATTATTACCATAGTCTAGTGGTACTATATTAAACAACCTAGCACCATTAATGAATGGTGCAGACCCTATTTTGGGTGTAAATTTATCACCTCGAGTTGAGTTGTGTTTATATAATAATTTACTTATGATCATTACACCTTTGAGTGATTAATTAGTGTCTATACCATCCTAGGGTGATTTTGAGGAGCTAACCTAAAGGTACTTCCAGTGACACTGGTTTATCACTCAAATCATTAGTGTGTATGATTGTATATTTATAATGTGTATTAATTTTAAATGCTAACCTCTAGTAGAGGTAGGATTATAGCCTAGTGATTGCAGAATTTTACCCTAGGCTACCATCAGTGCTTGTTCAGCATTATGAGCAACCCAAGTACAAGCCCCACAAGGCTTTATCAACTAGCCTGTATGGATAATGCAGGGAGAATGAAAAGAACCCTTGCAGGTCTTAAAGGCCACTTAACAACATAGATTAAGAAATGTGAAGATTTGTCACAACAATCACCAGTTGATTATGCTGACCTGGAAAGCTGTTATCAAGCAGCTGAAGGTAAATTTGAGCAAATGCCAAATAGCAACATATGTGGCTGAACTTGCCAACACCAATTTATCCTGGTGCGGAGCGGAGTCTTGAAGTGGGTAGAATATAGTTGTGCGTTAATTGGCTGTTGATTGCTGGTGTTGACTTCTTGATGTGTAGTGCCTCGCAGATGTCAAGCCGCCTGCTGTCGTTGTATCATTGATAGATACAGCGACAGCAGGCGGCTTTTTCGGTCATATTTAATAATGTATATATATATATATATATATATATATATATATATATATATATATATATATATATATATATATATATATGTATTTATATATGCAACAATGATCACAAAAACACTGATCCAAGTATGCAGAATAACCACATGTGAAAAATAGTGAATGCTTAACGCGTTTTCGGCTAATTCGCCTTCATCAGAGCAAAGTAGAATGAAGATTCATCTTCATTCTACTTTGCTCTGATGAAGGCGAATTAGCCGAAAACGCGTTAAGCATTCTCTATTTTTCACATGTGGTTATTCTGCATATATATATATATATATATATATATATATATATATATATATATATATATATATATATATATATATATATATATATATATATATATATATATATATATATATTACAATGGTTTGGGGTGAGGTGAGAACAAACACAGAACACGAAACAATGGGTATAAGGGAAGAATAGATCTGTAACTGCAGAAGGCCTATTGGCCCGTATTTCTTGATGTTTCTATATTGGAGCGGAGTCTTGAAGTGGGTAGAATATAGTAGTGCGTTAATTGGCTGTTGATTGCTGGTTTTGACTTCTTGATGTGTAGTGCCTCGCAGATGTCAAGCCGCCTGTTGTCGCTGTATCTATCAATGATTTCTGTGTTGTTTGTTAAGATTTCTCTGGTGATGGTTTGGTTGTGGGAAGAGATTATATGTTCCTTGATAGAGCCCTGTTGCTTATGCATCGTTAATCGCCTGGAAAGAGATGTTGTTGTCTTGCCTATATATTGAGTTCTTTGGGGCTTACAGTCCCCAAGTGGGCATTTGAAGGCATAGACGACATTGGTCTCTTTCAAAGCGTTCTGCTTTGTGTCTGGAGAGTTTCTCATGAGTAGGTTGGCAGTTTTCTTGGTTTTATAGTAAATCGTCAATTGTATCTTCTGATTTTTGTCTGTAGGGATAACGTTTCTATTAACAATATCTTTCAGGACCCTTTCCTCCGTTTTATGAGCTGTGGAGAAGAAGTTCCTGTAAAATAGTCTAATAGGGGGTATAGGTGTTGTGTTAGTTGTATCTTCAGAGGTTGCATGGCGTTTCACTTTCCTTCTTATGATGTCTTCAATGAAACCATTGGAGAAGCCGTTGTTGACTAGGACCTGCCTTACTCTACAGAGTTCTTCGTCGACTTGCTTCCATTCTGAGCTGTGGCTGAGAGCACGGTCGACATAAGCGTTAACAACACTCCTCTTGTACCTATCTGGGCAGTCACTGTTGGCATTTAGGCACATTCCTATGTTTGTTTCCTTAGTGTAGACTGTAGTGTGGAAACCTCCGCTCCTTTCCATGACTGTTACATCTAGAAAGGGCAGCTTCCCATCCTTCTCCATCTCGTAAGTGAAACGTAACACAGAATTCTGCTCAAACGCTTCTTTCAGCTCCTGCAGATGTCTGACATCAGGTACCTGTGTAAAAATGTCGTCAACATACCTGCAGTATATGGCCGGTTTCAAGTTCAAGTCGACTAAGACTTTTTCTCAATAGTACCCATGTAGAAGTTTGCAAACAGGACGCCTAGGGGAGAACCCATAGCGACCCCATCTACTTGCTTATACATGTGCCCATCCGGGCTCAAGAAGGGTGCCTCCTTAGTACAAGCTTGGAGTAGTTTCCTCAGGATATTTTCTGGCATGTCAAGGGGAGTACATGCCGGGTCTCGATACACTCGGTCCATTATCATCCCGATTGTTTCATCCACAGGTACGTTGGTGAACAGTGATTCTACGTCCAACGATGCTCTTATCCCTGTAGCCCGTGTTCCCCGCAGTAAGTCAACAAATTCCTTCGGGGATTTCAGGCTGAAGTTGCACGGGACATAAGGAGTCAGTAAGCCGTTGAGTCGTTTCGCCAGTCTGTACGTGGGTGTGGGTATCTGGCTGATAATTGGCCGAAGTGGGTTTCCAGGCTTATGCGTCTTGACGTTTCCATACGCATATATATATATATATATATATATATATATATATATATATATATATATATATATATATATATATATATATGTTGATATGTTGTTAAATATGACCGAAAAAGTAAGATTAATAATTCTAACACGAATTTCCTCAATATTTCTTATGTTTCTTTTTACTGTCGATGGTAATTGAAAAATCAATTCTCCAAAATTCATTTTTATTTCTAGTCTGACGCGACGCTTGAACGCGTTTCGTAATAACGTATTACATTTTCAAAGAATTTAGTTTACACACACACAACTTTAACCTAAAACACTTAACAGAGTTTTATTAATTCTAACGCTAAACAGCTTGTCTTATATACTAGCATTTGGGTGAGGTGATATGTTGCAATAGTTTTGGATGAGGCGAAAAAAATTTTGAGCAACACAAAACAAAACACGGTGCAATGGGTATAAATTGGATAAATGAGAGGGAAGAATGGAAGTAACTGCAAAGGGCCTATGGCCCATACTTCCTCTTGATGCTTCTATATTGGTGCGGAGTCTTGAAGTGGGTAGAATATAGTTGTGCATTAATTGGCTGTTGATTGCTGGTGTTGACTTTTTGATGTGTAGTGCCTCACAGATGTCAAGCCGCATGCTATCGCTGTATCTATCAATGATTTTTGTGTTGTTTGTTAAGACTTCTCTGGAGATGGTCTGGTTGTGGAAAGAGATTATATGTTCCTTAACGGAGCCCTAATGCTTATGCATTGTTAATCGCCTGGAAAGAGATGTTGTTGTCTTGCCTATATACTGAGTTCTTTGGGGCTTATAGTCCCCAAGTGGGCATTTGAAGGCATAGACGACGTTGGTCTCTTTTAAGGCGTTCTGCTTTGTGTCTGGAGAGTTTTTCTTGAGTAGGTTGGCAGTTTTTTTGGTTTTATAGTAAATCGTCATTTTTTAACTTCTGATTTTTGTCTGTAGGGATAACGTTCCTATCAACAATATCATTCAGGACCCTTTCCTCCGTTTCATGAGCTGTGGAAAAGAAGTTCCTGTAAAATAGTCTAATAGGGGGTACAGGTGTTGTGTTATTTGACTCTTCAGAGGTTGCATGGCGTTTCACCTTTCTATTTATGATGTCTTCAACAAAACCATTAGAGAAGCAGTTGTACATATTATACATAATATATATATATATATATATATATATATATATATATATATATATATATAATATATATATATATATATATATATATGTCGTACCTAGTAGCCAGAACTCACTTTTGGCCTACTATGCAAGACCCGATTTGCCTAATAAGCCAAGTTTTCCTGAATTAATATATTTTCTCTAATTTTTTCTTATGAAAGATAAAGCTACCCATTTCATTATGTATGAGGTTAATTTTTTTTCATTGGAGTTAAAATTAACTTAGATATATGACCGAACCTAACCAACCCTACCTAACCTAACCTAACCTATCTTTACAGGTTAGGTTAGGTTAGGTAGCCGAAAAAGGTAGGTTAGGTTAGGTAGGTTAGGTAGTCGAAAAACAATTAATTCATGAAAACTTGGCCTATTAGGCAAATCGGGCCTTGCATAGTAGGCTGACAAGTGCGTTCTGGCTACTAGGTACGACATATATAATATATATATATATATATATATATATTACATATATGTATAATGTGTGTGTGTGTTGTACCTACTAGCCAGAACGTCGTACTCGGCTTACTATGCAAGGCCCAATTTGCCTAATAAGCCAAGTTTTCCTGAATTTATAAATTTTCGATTTTTTCCTTATGAAATGATAAATCTGCCCATTTCATTATGTATAAGTTATTTTGTATAATTCCAGTTAAAACTAACGTAGAGATATGTCCGAACCTAACCAACCCTATCTAACCTAACCTAACCTATTTTAACCTAATCTAAACTAACATAACTAAGTCAATAATTTATGTTGGAAATATAATATATTAATTAATTCAAATAAACTAATTTGAAACAATTTATTGAAAAAAAGAAAAATCACTCGGCCTATGGGAAAGTCGGGCAAGCATATAGTAGGCCGAGAAGTGCGTTCTGGTTACTAGGCATGATATATATATATATATTATATATATATATATATATATATATATATATATATTATATATATATATATATATTTATAAATTCCTGGTGCACGGCGCGTGAATCACAAGCGTCCAATAATATCACCTAGAATAACCGAATAATTTCTTAATATCGGAAATATTCTTGGTAAATCATGTTATTAAGTAAGTGTTATATAGAGAGAAGACACTATGGTGGTGAGAGCGGTGGGTGCGCCCCTTCAGCGTCGGCATAATGAACCCTGAGGCGGGGCTTAACCAAGCTCTGAGGACAAGGTCATTATGGTGGTGTTATCACACAATATATAAAATCAAACGGTTTAGTTGTAATCCTCATCATTATTCACCGGCTGCTAACAAAGAGCTAACACAGAGGCAATGAAGCCAGACTTGTTAATCTGGCGGATGATACTGTGGCAGAGTAATCTGGGCGCCTCAGAGCGCTCAGCTCCTCCAGATATATCACCAACATACTTCTTAACGCTCATACTGCACAAAGATATATCAACAACATACTTTTTAACCCCTCATACTGCGCCAGATGAGAGCACCTTCTCCGACTTCTGATTTACTTCTCAGTGCTCGTTCTTGTTGCGTTTTTGTCATTAATACAAATTCGTTGTTACAAAACTGAGTATGAAATATTATGAGCGAAAATCTGTATTTATAAAAGAGAATGTCTGACTTCTTGTTTTTCTGTTCAATATAGGCCAGACGCTCGGGGATAGTCTCACATAACTTTTAAAGATGACATAAGGGGGTACGTGAGTGTCATAGGCCAGTTGAAATCAGCTTAGTTTTGGTGATTAGGGTTTTGCCAGTAAGTACTTTTATTTGAAGAATGTATTGGAAGTATTAACTGCGTGGTGACCCAGAGGACGTGACCGGAGCGCCGCCCGAGAAATCTCATCAGTTGTGATTCTTGCGTAAGTGTTTACAGGGGACTAGATGGCTGGATTAACAATCCATTCTCACAACTGCTGACCTTGAAAAGTTTCTCCATCATTATTTTCATGTGATTGAATCGCACTTATATATAGGATTCACCCACTTACTTCAATACCGTAATTGCCAACAGTACTTGACCACCTAAACCAAACCTAACCTAACCTAACCAAACTTAACCTAACGAAACCCAACCTACCCCTACCATCAAACCAACCTAACCTAACCTAACCAACCTAACCTAACCTAACCTAACCTAACCAAACTTAACCTAACGTAACCCAACCTACCTTTCCATCAAACCTAACCTAACCTAACCTAACGTAACCTAACCATACCACCTAACCTAAGCTAAGCTAACCTAACACTACCATATATAGCCTCACTATAAAAAATACAGTGCATAATATCGAATAAAATGAGAAAAAAATGATTTCACAAAATATTAAGTATGATGGACACGTCTTGTGGTCCGGGGCGTTGACACAATCATGAGTTTGTCATTCATGTATAGTTGGTCATTCATGTATATGGTCATTCACGTATAGTTGGTCATTCACGTATAGTGGTCATTCACGTATAGTTGGTCATTCACGTATAATGGTCATTCACGTATAGTTGGTCATTCACGTATAGTTGGTCATTCACGTATAATTGGTCATTCACGTATAGTTGGTCATTCACGTATAGTTGGTCATTCACGTATAGTTGGTCATTCACGTATAGTTGGTCATTCATGTATAGAGTGATATAGACTCCTAAAGGAGCATTTGACGAATGTTTATGAAAAAGATACAACCCATTCGCATCTGGCACTGTTGTTCAGACACAGCTGTCCTCAGACACTGCTGTCCCAGGTACAGCTGTCCTCAGGCACTGTTGTCCAGAGTACAGCTGTCCTCAGGCACTGCTGTCCAGGTACAGCTGTCCTCAGGCACTGCTGTCCCAGGTACAGCTGTCCTCAGCACTGTTGTCCAGGTACAGCTGTCCTCAGGCACTGTTGTCCCAGGTACAGCTGTCCTCAGGCACTGCTGTCCAGGTACAGCTTCCTCAGGCACTGCTGTCACAGGAAACAGCTGTCCTCAGGCACTGCTGTCTCAGGGACAGCTGTCCTCAGGTACTGCTGTCCCTGGAAACAGCTGTCCTGTATCAGGCACTGCTGTCCCTGGAACAGCTGTCTCAGGCACTGCTGTCCCTGGAACAGCTGTCCTCNTGTTCTTCATGAAGGGGAAGGAAGGACCACCATGCTCTCTCAAGAGTCTCCAGTGATCAACGTGCTCTCTCAAGAGTCTCCAGTGATCAACGTGCTCTCTCAAGAGTCTCCAGTGATCAACGTGCTCTCTCAAGAGTCTCCAGTGACGAACTTATTCATTATTACAACATTGTAGAAAGTGTCTCCAATGCTCTTCATTTTCACTGTAATTCTGTAAGACAGTTCGACCCTACAGCTTCATACCCGTATCTTACCTTAAAATTTGTTATCATATCTCCCACTTGTGTTTTTGTGACCCAACCACTTGGGCTGGACGGTAGAGGGACGGTCTCGCTTCATGCAGGACGGCGTTTAATCTCCGACCGTCCAAGTGGTTGTCACCATTCCTTTCCCCCGTCCCATCCCAGGTCCAAATCCCGACCTGTAGCCTTGTAGACCCTGTAGCACGCCACTGTTGGGTCCAGTACAGAGCCTTGGGGCGCGCTACTAGAGGGTCCACTACAGGCCTGGGTCACGCCACTACAGAGCCCTGTGACACGCAACTAAAGGGTCCAGTAGAGAGCCTTGGAACACGCAACTGTTGGGTCATCGTATTTGACATTGCTCTCAAGTCTCAGGAAAATGTTTGAAAATAAAATGAAGTGATAGACAGGAACGACGACTTGGTATGGGTCCTGTGTCAACCTGGAGTTCACCTCGTGATATGATAGTTAATATGCTATTATTTCTTCCATTAACTTTTTCAGCATCTACACCAAGCTTATTGACCGACAGTTAAAAGGCTGACATATTTCCCTCTTCTTAAATATATGAACCATTTGAGCAGCTCTCAAGTTCCATAACATATACTGATAAGTGGGAAGCTGAGCTGCTTCTTCGATTCCCCTAGAACTCCTGTCCTAAGCTGCCCTTCAGGTCCTACGCTTGAACGACCTGGAGAACTCCCTTGAATACGCTTGAAGATTTTGTTTATGCTTTTCAATACATTTCCTCAATATTCTGAATGCTACACTATATATATTTTCATTACCATCTTGGTAGATTTATAACATGAGATAATTTTCGAGACCCGCTTCTGTGAAGACTGATACGTATAGTTATGATTAAGAATACGCTGCAGAATACCTATTGATCTATAAGAGACAATTTCTATTTATATACATAGCAAACTCATTCATACATATATTTGTCTAGCCTATACCTGAAACAATCAAATGTTTCCTAACCAGCATTTTTTTCAGGTCTTCCTACAATCTCCAGTTCTCCAGCTGGTATCTTTTGTTTTGAGTTCTATTTTGCGTTCATTTATTTAACCCAATTTATATTCCTTTTGCTACAGCCTTTAATTCATATATTCATATGTATACTTCTGTTACGAAACTCTTTACTCTCAGTTCTAGAGAATGTAAGTTAAGCTTCTGATAGTAAATAGACCGAAACTGAACTGCATAATCTAACTGGGACCTAACAAGAGCAAGAAAAATCTAAAGAATAATATTCTTTTTTTTGCTGTTTCTAAAAATAAAACCCAGTTTCCTATTTCTTTTATTATATACATTTGTGCATATATTTTTTGGCTTGTGATCTTTACTAATAGTGACTCCTTGATATTTGGCATTGCCTGCAAATTTGCATATGTTGCTGTTTGCATTTGCATGTGTGGCGGTGTTCAATGGTGTGGCGGCAGGTGTGACAGTTGCCGGGGGTCCTGATGACAGTCAGGTGTGTGGCAGCAGTTGTGGGTGTGGCGGTAGGCAAGAGTGGTGTGGTTGGCATAGAGGGGGGGGGGGGAGGTGACGGAGGTGGGGCGCGCGTTTATTAGCAATTTAACTTTAATATTTACCTCTCAACCCTTTGATGTTAACCAATTTTCCTAGTCACTTGTTCCATAATTCATTCTGCACTCGTCAGCCTTACACCATGTTGCTCCTCCCTCATTGAGCATGATGATGAGTGATGGGCTCCTCCTCCAGCCCCCTTCAACACACAGGGAATGAAGGGGGTGAAGCGAGACGCCATTAACTGCAATATAGGGGCCTAGTCCCCTCTCCACGGCTCTGAAGGACCAGTGTCTTGAAGGGCGGAGGGCTGCATAGCCCCCCAGGGACTCCAGGGACAAGGATGTAATGATATTCCATCTGGAGGGATCAAGGGAGACCAAAGGCTTGTAGCTGTCAGTCGTGGAGGTGTTTGTGTTCCTCCCGACCAAAACATGCGGGAACCATTTCCGTTTATAGTCACTATTTCATATAAACGGGACAAGGAGATCATGAGACAGAAACGGGTAATTGTATGAGTTTAGAACACATGTTTCTGACCCATTAAAGTGACGCCTTAAACTGCCGGGAAATATTATCTGCAAACACAGAATATTATATACAAGCTGAGAGTACATGCTACTGGTGATGTACTCAGAGAATATGCTACTGGCGATGTTCTCGGAGTACATGCTACTGGTGATGTACTCAGAGAACATGCTACTGGTGATGTACTCAGAGAACATGCTACTGGTGATGTACTCAGAGTACATGCTACTGGTGATGTACTCAGAGTACATGCTACTGGTGATGTACTCAGAGTACATGCTTCTGGTGATGTACTCAGAGAACATGCTACTGGTGATGTACTCAGAGTACATGCTTCTGGTGATGTACTCAGAGTACATGCTACTGGTGATGTACTCAGAGAACATGCTACTGGTGATGTACTCAGAGTACATGCTTCTGGTGATGTACTCAGAGTACATGCTTCTGGTGATGTACTCAGAGTACATGCTACTGGTGATGTACTCAGAGTACATGCTACTGGTGATGTACTCAGAGTACATGCTACTCGTGATGTACTCAGAGAATACACTACTGGCGATGTACTCAGAGAACATGCTACTGGTGATGTACTCAGAGTACATGCTACTGGTGATGTACTCAGAGTACATGCTACTGGTGATGTACTCAGAGTACATGCTACTCGTGATGTACTCAGAGAATACACTACTGGCGATGTACTCAGAGTACATGCTTCTGGTGATGTACTCAGAGTACAAGCTACAGGTGATGTACTCAGAGTACATGCTTCTGGTGATGTACTCAGAGAATACTCTACTGGTGATGTACTCAGAGAATACTCCACTGGTGATGTACTCAGAGTACATGCTGCTGGTGATGTACTCAGAGTACATGCTACAGGTGATGTACTCAGAGTACATGCTTCTGGTGATGTACTCAGAGAATACTCTACTGGTGATGTACTCAGAGAACATGCTACTGGTGATGTACTCAGAGAACATGCTACTGGTGATGTACTCAGAGTACATGCTACTGGTGATGTACTCAGAGAACATGCTACTGGTGATGTACTCAGAGTACATGCTACCGGTGATGTACTCAGAGAACATGCTACTGGTGATGTACTCAGAGTACATGCTACTGGTGATGTACTCAGAGTACATGCTACTGGTGATGTACTCAGAGTACATGCTACTGGTGATGTACACAGAGAACATGCTACTGGTGATGTACTCAGAGTACATGCTACTGGTGATGTACTCAGAGAACATGCTACTGGTGATGTACTCAGAGTACATGCTACTGGTGATGTACTCAGAGTACATGCTACTGGTGATGTACTCAGAGTACATGCTACCGGTGATGTACTCAGAGTACATGCAACTGGTGATGTACTCAGAGTACATGCTACTGGTGATGTACTCAGAGTACATGCTACTGGTGATGTACTCAGGGAGATTTTACTCACGGGTATGATAATTAATTTTCCCAGTTTAAATTATTTAAAATTTTTAAGTTAAGTACTTTATGAAGATTAGTTGAATAAAATCTCTGCCAACATCTGTTATTTTTTTCCTGCTGACTGAGACCTGACTCATGTTTTTAACTAATAAATAATAAATACGTGTTTGCCTTTTATGTAAAGTTTTTGTTTTAAGGAATTTTGCATTTTTCCAGTTTTTTTTTTTGGCTCTGTAACATTTTGCATGTGTTCAACAGCATACCCACTAAGGGTGAGTATGCTGTTGAACAAGTACTGGATTATGCACACACGGACGTTATGCCGTTAAAGTTGTGGTGACAAGTTATGGTGACAAGTTATGTGGTGAAAAGTTATGGGGTGACAAGTTATGTGGTGACAAGTTATGTGGTGACAAGTTATGTGGTGACAAGTTATGTGGTGACAAGTTATGTGGTGACAAGTTATGTGGTGACAAGTTATGTGGTGACAAGTTATTGTGACAAGTTATGTGGTGACAAGTTATGTGGTGACAAGTTATGTGGTGACAAGTTATGTGGTGACAAGTTATGTGGTGACAAGTTATGTGGTGACAAGTTATGTGGTGACAAGTTATGTGGTGACAAGTTATGTGGTGACAAGTTATGTGGTGACAAGTTATGTGGTGACAAGTTATGGGGTGACAAGTTATGGGGTGACAAGTTATGTGGTGACAAGTTATGTGGTGACAAGTTATGTGGTGACAAGTTATGTTGTGACAAGTTATGTGGTGACAAGTTATGTGGTGACAAGTTATGTGGTGACAAGTTATGTGGTGACAAGTTATGGGGTGACAAGTTATGTGGTGACAAGTTATGGGGTGACAAGTTATGGGTGACAAGTTATGTGGTGACAAGTTATGGGTGACAAGTTATGTGGTGACAAGTTATGTGGTGACAAGTTATGTGGTGACAAGTTATGGGGTGACAAGTTATGTGGTGCAAGTATGGGGTGACAAGTTATGTGGTGACAAGTTATGTGGTGACAAGTTATGTGGTGACAAGTTATGGGGGACAAGTTATGTGGTGACAAGTTATGTGGTGACAAGTTATGGGGTGACAAGTTATGTGGTGCCAAGTTATGTGGTGACAAGTTATGGGGTGACAGTATGTGGTGACAAGTTATGTGGTGGCAAGTTATGTGGTGACAAGTTTGTGGTGACAAGTTATGTGGTGACAAGTTATGTGGTGACAAGTTATGTGGTGACAAGTTATGTGGTGGCAAGTATGGGGGTGACAAGTTATGTGGTGGCAGTTATGTGGTGACAAGTTATGTGGTGACAAGTTATGTGGTGACAAGTTATGTGGTGACAAGTTATGTGGTGACAAGTTATGTGGTGGCAAGTTATGTGGTGACAAGTTATGTGGTGACAAGTTATGTGGTGACAAGTTATGTGTGACAAGTTTTGTGGTGACAAGTATGTGGTGGCAAGTTATGGGGTGACAAGTTATGGGGTGACAAGTTATGTGGTGACAAGTTATGGGGTGACAAGTTATGTGGTGACAAGTTATGTGGTTACAAGTTATGTGGTGACTGTTCTCACCCTCCCTCGTGTCGGTGCTGTGTGCACCAGTCCTCGTGACGGTGCTGTGTGCACCAGTCCTCGTGACGGTGCTGTGTGCACCAGTCCCTCGTGACGGTGCTGTGTGCACCAGTCCTCGTGACGGTGCTGCGCGCACCAGTCCTCGTGACGGTGCTGCGTGCACCAGCACCAAACACAGGGACCTCGGCAGCGCCTGACGACTCACTAGGCTATCAAACGTTCAGCTTCAATCAACTCTACAGTCAATGGCCGCTCTCGACCTTCAGTAGTACTACCGTTACTCTACCAATAATATAACTTTAACCCGGGTTAAAGTGTTCACCTTTTACACCAAAATAGTAGGACTTAAAATTAATCATTTTCAGGATTGTAAAATGTCTAATAATGATACTAATCTTTAACAAAATATTGGGCTGTACTTGTCCTATTGAAGTATTAACCACTCAAATACATGAACATATAATTATCCTAATCACTATAGATATAGTCTCGATACATCCTGCCACATGTGTGTATATAAGTATATGTAAGTAATAGTAAACGTGTTACAAGTTCCCCTGTGAACACTTGATCAACAAAAAGGGTTAGAGGAGAGCAGTAACTTAGGTAAGAGAGCTGATATCTTCAGCGGCTGACGCTCCTGTGCGTCCCACAGGTCACTGGAGTCCAGTCACCACATTCTCAGCTCTTTCCTGACGTCATATGTATCCTCGTTCCGCCTCTTCCTTCCTTGGATGTCACAGGGGTGGCGCCCATCCTACACTGGTCTCTTCTTCCGTTGTAATCTCGGAGAGCCTCCGCCTCTTTTGGCGCACTAGAGGGACGCGTCCTGGGGGACATCCACAGCTGGCAACAAAATTTAATCTTCCCGGACTGTCGTTGCTACTAGAGATATACCGCGGAGCATATATATATATATATATCAGGTAGCCTTATGTCAATGCGTGTGCACTGATTCACTGCCATTGATGAAGATACTAGAATTGGCGACTTTACCAATTGAGTCATTTCCATTACTGAACGGTATCACAGTCTGTCCACTGTATTCAATATCTTGATGAGCAACTCAACGATAATAGGCTTCTGTTTTACTCGCTCACTTCACTGGTTATCACAGGATTGCTAATATCGATGTACAAATGTCAACAGCCTCTTTGCAGGCGAAATTAAATGAAACACTCCTATTCCAATGTGACAGTTAAAACTTCACTTGCCTCTTCAGAGGCAAAAATCAAAGTAGCAATTTCTTTCCGTGGCCTTAGCCGTGTCGCCACCAGCCTCTTCAACCGCTACTCCTTGTGCATTAACACACCGGCTTGTAACTACCTCCAACACTCACTAGTCGGGAATGCCACCAGGCTTCAACAGTTAGTCTATTCACGTTGACCTACCTAAGTAAACGAGGGTACTTGCAACTCCCCCGAAAGAACCCGGCGTGATGTCGAGTACCTCACGCTCTCAGCGGGTCTCTTCGACGACAATATGCTCTTCTACCTTTTTCCAAAAGGTCCCCCAGGTTTCTCAGGTGTAACCAGAGTCCTGCTGTATTATCCTCTGGGCTCAACTCGTCACTTATGATCCAAATCTGTCGGATTTCCGCGAGAACGTCAAGCTCACATCATCTGCGCAAAAAGTCTGGTTGAACAGTGAGCAGGTGCTTGCCTATGACGTTACAGAATGCTCGTCGCTCTTTTGCTGAGAGCTTGAGCCGCCACCACCACTCACCTTTCTCCTTGTGTGAGCCTGAGGCATGAGTCGCTGCATTCCATCAAGTCCCAAATGTGTCTCTGCATTCCACAAAGTACTTGATGTGACGCTATCTGCCTGGGCGCCATTTTGTTTCGAAATCTGCGCCACAAATTAACCACTTTATAGCCAAATATTTCTTAAAATTAATTACAGTATAAAAAATGATCCTTTTTAACTTAAATTACAGCTTGGGCAGTC
Organism: Procambarus virginalis; assembly: GCA_020271785.1. Lineage (NCBI taxonomy): Eukaryota > Metazoa > Arthropoda > Malacostraca > Decapoda > Cambaridae > Procambarus > Procambarus virginalis. Next base: position 70,743 of record WNGS01001946.1, read on the forward strand.
TGGGGTCTTCCTAGGTAGGGGAAAATGATTCTTGAGGCCGGAAAGGACTGTTATTAGACAGCGATCATAACAAAGTTAGGTAGTGGCAAGTTATGTACTTCCCTAGTTGTGCTTGTGGGGGTTGAGCTCTGGCTCTTTGGTGAAAAGTTATGTGGTGACAAGTTATGTGGTGACAAATTATGTGGTGACAAGTTATGGGGTGACAAGTTATGTGGTGACAAGTTATGTGGTGACAAGTTATGTGGTGACAAGTTATTGGGTGACAAGTTATGTGGTGGCAAGATATGTGGTGACAAGTTATATTCCCTGAGAATTTGAGAGTGGTTATCATGTCTCCCCTTACTCTTCTGTTTTCCAGGGATGTGAGGTCAGCTCCTTTAGCCTTTCCTCGTAGCTCAATCCTCTCAGTTCCGGGACGAGCCTGGTGGCATACCGCTGAATCTTCTCTAACTTTGTCTTGTGTTAACTAGGTATGGACTCCAGGCTGGAGCTGCATACTCCAGGATTGGTCTTACATAAGTGGTATACAGGGTTCTGAAAGATTCCTTACACAAATTTCTAAAGGCAGTTCTTATGTTGGCCAGTCTAGCATATGCGCTGATGATATTCTTTGATGTGGGCTTCTGGGGACAGGTTCGGTGTGATATCAACCCCCAGATCTTTCTCTCTATTTGACTCTTGTAGGATTTCCCCTCCCAAATGATACCTTGTGTTCAGCCTCCTGCTCCCTTCTCCTAATTTCATCACCTTACACTTTCCCGAGTTGAACTTTAGCAGCCATTTTCTAGACCATTCCTCCAGTTTATCCAGGTCATCCTGTAGTCTCTGTCTATCTTCATCCGTCTTGATTCTTCTCATAATTTTTGCATCATCAGCAAACATTGAGAGGAATGAGTCTATACCCTCCGGAAGATCGTTCACATATATTAGAAACAGGATGGGTCCAAGTACTGAGCCCTGTGGGACTCCGCTGGTGACATCTCGCCACTCTGATGTCTCCCCCTCACCGTTACTCGCTGTTTCCTGTTGCTTAAGTACTCCCTATCCACTGGAGCACCTTCCCTTTTACTCCTGCCTGTTGCTCCAACTTTTTTAACAGCCTTTTGTGCGGTACTGTGTCAAAGGCTTTTTGGCAATCCAGGAAAATGCAGTCGGCCCACCCTTCTCTTCCTGCCTAATTTTTGTTGCTTGGTCATAAAATTCTATTAAACCTGTGAGGCACGATTTACCATCCCTGAACCCATGTTGGTGGTGCGTTACAAAGTTATTTCCCTCTAGATGCTCTACGAGCCTTTTCCTCACGATCTTCTCCATTACCTTGCATGGTATACAAGTTAAGGAAACTGGCCTGTAATTCAGTGCCTCTTGCCTGTCACCCTTTTTGTATATGGGACCACGTTAGCTGTCTTCCAACTTTCTGGTAAGTCTCCTGTTTCCAGTGACCTGTTATACACCATAGAGAGTGGCACACTTAGTGCTTCTGCACCTTCTTTAGTATCCATGGTGAGATTCTGTCAGGCCCAACAGCCTTTGTCACATCCAGCTCCAGCAGACACTTTTGACCTCATCACTGGTGAGGTCAAATCCTCCAAGGTTGCTTGGTTTGCCACCTCCTCATTTAGTGCAGAGGCTTCTCCTTGTTCTATTGTGAAGACCTCCTGGAATCTCTTGTTGAGTTCTTCACACACCTCCTTGTCATTCTCTGTGTATCTGTTCTCCGCTTTTCGCAGCTTCATCACTGTTCTTTCACTCTGTTTTCCTTGTGTGGTGTGTGTGTGTGTGTGTGTGGTGTGTGTGTGTGGTGTGTGTGTGTGTGGTGTGTGTTTGTGTGTGTGTGGTGTGTGTGTGTGTGTGTGTGTGCGTGTGTACTAACTAGTTGTGTTTGCGGGGGTTGAGCTCTGGCTCTTTGGTCCTGCCTCTCAACCGTCAATCAACAGGTGTACACATTCCTGAGCCTATTGGGCTCTATCATATCTACACTTGAAACTGTGTATGGAGTCAGCCTCCACCCATCACTTCCTAATGCATTCCATTTGTCAACCACTCTGACACTAAAAAAGTTCTTTCTAATATCACTGTGGCTCATTTGGGCACTCAGTTTCCACCTGTGTCCCCTTGTGCATGTGCCCCTTGTGTTAAATAGCCTGTCTTTATCTACCCTATCAATTCCCTTCAGAATCTTGAATGTGGTGATCATGTCCCCCTAACTCTTCTGTCTTCCAGCGAAGTGAGGTTTAATTCCCGTAGTCTCTCCTCGTAGCTCATACCTCTCAGCTCGGGTACTAGTCTGGTGGCAAACCTTTGAACCTTTTCCAGTTTAGTCTTATCCTTCACTAGATATGGACTCCATGCTGGGGCTGCATACTTCAGGATTGGCCTGACATATGTGGTATACAAAGTTCTGAATGATTCTTTACACAAGTTTCTGGAATGCCGTTCGNCCCCATCCTGTATCATTGGGACGCCTCACTCCCCACCTTGCAGCATGGCGCCGCATCACACACAACCCTGCAGCATTGCGGCGCCCCACCCCCACCCTGCAGCATGGCGATGCCTCACACCCACCCTGCAGCACGGGGTCGCCTCACACCTCACCCTGTAGCATGGCGGCGCCTCACAATTTACACTGCAGCATGGCGGCGCCTCACACCCCACCCTGCAGCATGGGGTCGCCTCACACCTCACCCTGTAGCATAGCGGCGCCTCACACCCCACCCTGCAGCATGTGGGCGCCCCAAACCCCATCCTGCAGCATGGGGGCGCCTCACTCCTCACACTGCAGCATAGCGGTGCCTCATACCCCACCCTGCATCATGGCGGCGCCTCACACCCAACCCTGCAGCATGGTGACGCCTCCCACCCCACCCTGCAGCATGGTGGCGCCTCACACCCCACCCTGCAGCATGATGGCACCTCACACCCCACCCTACAGCATGGCGGCGCCTCACACCCCACAATGCAGCATGGTGGTGCCTCACACCCTACCCTGTAGCATGGCGGCGCCTCACACCCTCACCCTTCAGCATGGCGGCGCCTCACAACCAACCCTTCAGTACGGCGGTGCCTCACACCCCGCCCTGCAGCATTGCGGCGCCTAACACCTCACTCTGCAGCATGGTGGGGCCACACACACCCACCCTGCAGCATGGGGTCGCCTCACAACTTACCTGCAGCATGGCGGCGCCTCACACCCCACCCTGCAGCATGGGGTTGCCTTACACCTCACCCTGTAGCATAGCGGTGCCTCATACCCCACCCTGCAGCATGGCGGTGCCTCAAACCCCACCCTGCAGCATGGTGGCGGCTCACACCTCACCCTGCAGCATGGTGACGTTTCACACACCCAACCTGCAGCATAACGTCGCTTCACTCATCCACCCTGCAGCATAGCGTCGCCTCACACTAAACCCTGCAGCATGGCGTCGCCTTTCACCCAACCCTGCAGCATGGCGGCGCCTCACACTCCACCCTGCAGCATGGCGTCGCCTCACACCCAACCCTGCAGCATGGCGGCGGGCTCACTCATCAACCCTGCAGCATTGCGGCGCCTCACACAAACAACCTTGCAGCATGGCGGCGCCTCACACAGCCCACCTTGCAGCATGGCGGCGCCTCACACCTTACTCTGTAGCATGGCGGCGCCTCAACCCTCACTCTGCAGCATGGCGGGTTTTACACCCCACCCTGCAGCATGGCGGCGCCTCACACACCCAACGCTGCAGCAGGCGGCGTTTCATACCCCACCCTGCAGCATGGCGGCGCCTTACACCCATTCCAGCAGCATGGCGGCACCTCACACCCCACCCTGCAACATGGCGGCGCCTCACACACCACCCTGCAGCATGGCGACGCCTCACACCCCACCCTGCAGCATAGCGGCGCCTCACACCATACCCTGCAGCATGGCGGTTCCTCAAACCCCACCCTGCAGCATGGCGGCGCCTCACACCCCACCCTGCAGCATGGGGTCGCCTCACACCTCACCCTGTAGCAAGGCGGCGACTCACACCCCACCCTGCAGAATTGCGACGCCTCACACCCCACCCTGCAGCATGGCGGCGCCTCAAACCCCATCCCGCAGCATGGGGGCGCCTCACACCCAACCCTGCTGCATGGCGGCGCCTCACACCCCAACCTACAGCATGGCGGCGCCTCAACTCCACCCTGCAGCATGGCGGCGCCTCACACCCCACCCCGCAGCATGGCGGCACCTCATACCTAACCCTGCAGCATGGGGGCGTCTCACACCCCACCCTGCAGCATGGGGGCGCCTCGCACCTCACCCTGTAACATGTCGGCTCCTCACACCTCACCCTGCAGCATGGCGGCGTCTCACACCTCACCCTACAGCATGGCGGGGTCTCACACCCCACCCTGCAGCATGGCGGCGTCTCACACCTCACCCTGCAGCATGGGGGCGCCTCACACCTCACCCTGCAGCATGGGGGCGCCTCACACCTCACCCTGCAGCATGGGGGCGCCTCACACCTCACCCTGCAGCATGGCGGCGTCTCACACCTCACCCTGCAGCATGGGGGCGCCTCACACCTCACCCTGCAGCATGGGGGCGCCTCACACCTCACCCTGCAGCATGGCGGCGTCTCACACCTCACCCTGCAGCATGGGGCGCCTCACACCTCACCCTGCAGCATGGGGCGCCTCACACCTCACCCTGCAGCATGGGGGCGCCTCACACCTCACCCTGCAGCATGGGGGCGCCTCACACCTCACCCTGCAGCATGGGGGCGCCTCACACCTCACCCTGCAGCATGGGGGCGCCTCACACCTCACCCTGCAGCATGGGGCGCCTCACACCTCACCCTGCAGCATGGGGGCGCCTCACACCTCACCCTGCAGCATGGGGGCGCCTCACACCTCACCCTGCAGCATGGGGGCGCCTCACACCTCACCCTGCAGCATGGCGGCGTCTCACACCTCACCCTGCAGCATGGGGGGCGCCTCACACCTCACCCTGCAGCATGGGGGCGCCTCACACCTCACCCTGCAGCATGGGGGCGCCTCACACCTCACCCTGCAGCATGGGGGCGCCTCACACCTCACCCTGCAGCATGGGGCGCCTCACACCTCACCCTGCAGCATGGGGGCGCCTCACACCCCACCCTGCAGCATGGGGGCGCCTCACACCTCACCCTGCAGCATGGGGGCGCCTCACACCTCACCCTGCAGCATGGGGGCGCCTCACACCTCACCCTGCAGCATGGGGGCGCCTCACACCTCACCCTGCAGCATGGGGGCGCCTCACACCTCACCCTGCAGCATGGGGGCGCCTCACACCTCACCCTGCAGCATGGGGGCGCCTCACACCCCACCCTGCAGCATGGGGGCGCCTCACACCTCACCCTGCAGCATGGGGGCGCCTCACACCCCACCCTGCAGCATGGGGGCGCCTCACACCTCACCCTGCAGCATGGGGGCGCCTGTTGGAAATTTCCAACTATTATTCTCATCCCTAATACATTTGAATGTATCTCCTGTATTAGGCGTCATAATCATTAAATACTTATTCACTAATCCTTAATACAATAGGATGTATTTCCTGTATTAAGCGTCATGATTAACTAACATTACTAATCCATAGTTTAGTGATATAGAATTCATTACTTTAGGATGTGGAGTGTCATGTAATTTTCCTTAGAATCGTGGAAATGTTGCGTCAGTCAGCTAGCCACCGGGAACATTTCATATTAACACAAACTCTAGCCTTATTTTCCTTTTTTTATTAAGGATAATCATTTAGTCATATAATCATAATCATAGATAATCATAATCATTAGATTAACTTTTCGTTAGTAAATTTATTCTGTTACTGGAAATAATTCATGCAGCCTCGATTTGGTGTATCAGTGATATGAATGATAAACAGTATCTTAACTCCAGACCTTTTCTCGTTCATTTAACTGACTGCATCACGAGAAAATAATTGTCGCCACATAAATCCTTTACTATGACGTAAATATTCGTCATAACGCATTTTTCTTCCATATAATTTATACTCGGAACCCCTACTGTGAGCTATGCGCATGCGCCACATTTGAGCAGGAAGGGGAGCGACACGCGACAACCGCCATAGGTGTTCTGAAGTTTGCTTATTAACATCACGTTCGGCAGGAAGAGAAGTATCCTTTTAATGGTTTTAGAGGTCCTTAAAAATTAATTAGGTTACCTCCCTATTCCTTACGATGTTTGGCGACACATAATCTTACTAAGTGTACTGCAGGTCCCCAAATCCATTTAGAATTTACTATTTAATGAATGATTCTAGGGTTTGGAGTGGAATTTACATAATATTTGTATTTCAGCTGGAGTACCAGCGTATGCGAGTCCGTAACGTCTACCACGATCACGTATGTCCTCCAGTAGCCTGTGCAACAAGTTTACGTGTACGAGTATACGATTTGTGAGATGCAAGCTGTGGTATCTACTTAACAGCTAAACAGTCTTTCACGTTTCAGTAGACAAAGTTGCATTTTATTAACCAATTTATTTCATTGATAATATTTTCTTGCAATTTCCAAATTTATTTGTGTGAATATTTATTGATGAGTAGTATGCCGTTGTTGCATAAGCTCATGTACACTAACCTCATACAAGACCCCAAAAATGTGTCTTGGGAAGATGGTTCTAAAATGTATAGAATTTTACGGTTCATTGCATAATAGAATTTATTGTCTTTAATCATAGAGATCCATAAGCCACTGGTCAGATTTTTTTATCTTTATTTAAGAAAATACAACATAAATCATATATACCGTTTTACAAGGCAATGCTACATTATAATTCTCATTGAACAAGTGTTACATTGTCACAGAACATGATCTTTAAAACCCCTGAATGTTATACTTATTTTTCTTTAAATGATTTACAAAAATTGGAGATTTTATTTACATTAATTTACAGGGAAAATTATTACATTTACATATATGTTTTTTATAATTCTCAGTAAACAAATTTTCCATATCATCACCGAGCATGAGCCGTAAACCCCAAACGTTATACCTGATCCTGCCTCGCAAGAACTTCAATATTTTGTCTACTGAGTAACCCTCCTGCCTGCCTATCCACACACAAAAAATGTAATCAGAAATTAACATAATTATTGTATTCTTAATTTTCTTGCATTTTATGTCAATATGAAACATTAAAAACCTCATTAACTTCACTCTAATACTTGGTCCATAAAGCTTTAAGAGTGTCTTTACTCCAGTTTAAAAGAACAACTTTCTGCTTACAGAAATAAAATATATGCATATTATTCTCAATTTCAGTACATTGGTCACATCTATTGTTGTCCTTAATGCCCAACATCAACAACCTATCATTAGTAGGAAGGGACTCATGAATATAGCGATACAATAGCTCACGTTGTTTTGGGGCAATAAATTTAACATGAAGGTTCGTGCATATTACTTGCCAGCTAAAGAGTGGATATGCCTCCTCTACTCTAGGAACTATATTTGGTAGTATAACATCATACACTTGTTTACTGTTCATCTTAAAAAAAACTTCAATATTACAAGTCCGCCTGAGAAAATCAATTGCACATGAATAAAAGTGCGGTGAAATAAAGACAAGGTCAGTATACTCTGGCATATGTATCAAGAAGCTAACACGTAATTTACAAAAGTAATGTCCTTGCGTATTTACACTATTCCTCTGCATTATCTCCTTTCTAAAGGTAACACATAAGATTGCCAATGACTTATGGTACACATTCAGTATTCCTATTCCACCGTTTTTCTTACCTTTACATAGAGTAGTCCGTTATTAGATACCAACCAACAGATATTGGTTGGTATCTACCATACCATACATATCTAAAAATAGCTTTGTCAATCTCCATAGCACTTTTCTTGTCAATTGGAAAGCTGTGAGACAAATACCACACTTTAGACAACATTTTGCAATTGATTATTACAGCCTTCTGAAACAGGGTCAATTTCCTATTTGACAACATATTCGTTGCAACTATTATATTTCCAAATAGTACTTGCCAATTCGTAACTAATGTTTTTTTTTTAGATATATACAAGAGTTGTTACATTCTTGTACAGCCACTAGTACGCATAGCGTTTCGAGCAGGTCACTGGAATACGATCCCCACCGCGAAGAATCGTTGTTACAACCAAGTACACATTTTACTGTTGAGTTAAACAGAGGCTACAGTTAAGGATTTGCGCCCAGTAAATCCTCCCCGGCCAGGATACGAACCCATGACATAGCGCTCGCGGAACGCCAGGCGAGTGTCTTATCACTACACCACGGAGACTGTAAGACTAACATATGAAATGTTGTTTCATATGTTTTACACCAGCAAATGCAAAGAGCTTTAATAGACTCCACTACCTTGAACCATGAACCTGTCCAGGTAACTTTATTACACCAATTGCCAAGCCCCATCATACACGTTTTGTTCTTGTTAATGACAGCACCTGTTGCTCTTTCAAAGTTGTCTAACTCATTCTGTACATTCACCACCGAGTCTTCTGTCGACACAAAAATAGTTGTATCGTCTGCATAACCAACAACAGGAAGTGTCATAACATTAGGAAGACAAGGTGGAACAATAAAGTCATTGTTTTTTATTGTCAAGTACAGTGGCTCTTGAAATATAACATACACAATCATTGAAAGGGGACATCCCTGACGTACAGATCGTTCAACTGAAAAAGGTTTACTTTAGACTCCATTGATACAGACGCTGCTCTGACACTGTTTATAAAGCATACGGATCCAATCAATAAATTCTTGTGCCACTCCTACCCTATCCAATATTTCCAATACAAACTGAACATCAACACGGTCAAAGGCTTTCGACCAGTCGAGGTTTATCATGGAGGAGGGAACATAATTCCCAGATACATAATATACAGCATCTCTAATTACAATATTACAATTGATTATGGATCTTCCAGGCACACCAGAAAGCTGTTCCTTTGATATAAATTTATCTATTGCAATCCTAAGTCTATTTGCCAGCAATTTCGATATTATTTTATAATGCTGGTTTAGCATGGAAAGTGGCCTCCAGTTCGTTAGAATATGCAAATCACCCGTTTTAGGTATCATCTTAATAATCCCATGAGATTGTGACATTCTAAGCTTCCTATGCTGTATGCTGTACTGCATCACTTGTACAAAGTCTTTACCAATGACATCCCATAGATAGAAATAAAATTCCGCCGGGAACACATCACAGCCAGGTGATTTACCCTCCTTTAAACTCTTGACCACACTCCACACCTCCTGCTTATCTACATCTTTCAACAATGACATGTCATTCTGAATTAAAACCCGTGTACATTTTCCAAGGAAATGCTCCCCCATACCTTGGTCTACGTTAACTTTTTTGTACAATTTCTCTAATTCACCTCGAACATAACATACAATCCCATCCGTATTTGTCATATCCGTCCCATCACCGCTTTAATACTAGTCACAAGTGCTGTACCCTTGTTATTCTTGACTTTACTTAACAAATAAGGCGAAAGTTTTTCACCATACATCCTATCATTAATCTGGAGGCGAACATTGACTCCTTCAGATATTTCATCCCGCATTTTGTTAATTCTGTCCTTTAAAATGGTAATTTCTTCATACATGTCTAATCCCATATTGACCTTTGCATAAAGTTGTTTTAATCTGTGTTGGAATAAGATGAACAGGTCATGTTTTTCTGCAACTTTTCTTTTGGACACTTTCACAAAAAAACTTTTGCATGCAATTTTACACATGTCCCATCACCTCAACGAACATCTGAACTTATGTTTTTGCCCAACCAAGTGTTCCCACAATACTTGAAAATTATCAATTACATCTCTACTCTGCAACAGACTTTAATTGAGCTTTCATGACCCTGTCCCCACTTTAACCTGATCGTCAATAACAAGCTTCACCACAACCATACAATGATCTGAACAGCTGACCGGAACAGTACTGCAAGAACTAATTTTATCATGTAATGTGTGCACATATATTCTATCAAGCCTAGAACCATAATTCTGGCGAACATATGTGTATTCAGAGACACCCCCGTTAATGCTATTCGCAACCTTGAGACCAATACATTTCAAAAGTGTTATTAAAGTAGGAGATACACATATGTTCGACTGAATGCTATACTCTCTCACAGAAGTGACACAATTAAAGTCGCACAAAAAAGGCTTTCCGAATTTAATTTTGAGAGAAAACAAAATTACTCTTTATCCATCATTATCTCTCTTGACACTAACTTAGTGTCTTCTTTCCCTTTTCGAAATCTAAGTGTAATATTTTCCCTCGTGGATCAATTCTGTTCATGTTCCACAATATCCCACCATGCCTTATCGCTGTTCTCTTACCATGATCCCTACTCACCGGTTGTACTGTGCCCGCGCTATGTTTCGGTGACTCTTCGTGGCCTTGGTCACGGTGAACTTCAACGGCAACCAATTGGTCAATTTTTTCAGTGACTTAATTTAGCGGCGCAGTCCTTCATACGTATCAGATCAATACTCTGGGTTAATTTTTTCCCATGTGTCTTCACATGACTGGCTACATAACCAGCCTTCACACTACCCTTACCCTTTCTACCAGACCTTAGTGAAGAGGGTGGAGTTGCCCTCTGCACAGCCATTTCTACATCACTATCCTCCATGGTGTCATCCTCTACATCCAGTTGACAACCAAGATTACTTGTTCCATCGTCACCTCACCAGGGTCAGCATCGCAGCTCTGGGCAGCGTCAGTGACTATGTTATGGGCGTCCACATGTACATTGTCTTGACTTACCTCACCTTCACCAGGTTGGACGACAGCAGGTAAAGCATCCTGAGCAGTGTCGTCTGCACCGTCCTTGTCTGCTTTATCTTTATCGTCCTGACCTAAGTTACCTGCACCGTCCTCACTCGCACTGGGACTCCCACAGACGTTTCACGTACAGAGTTGTGGGTTACTTCGTCAACCTCACCTGAAACTGCAGTATTTACAACCGTGGGTTCATTTCCTGATACACTGTCCTCTATTAATGGCGGAAAGTCATGTTCACGAAAAATGTTGATCCGTTCTGATTCCTCCACCTGGCAGGCAGCAGCCATGTGACCAGTACGCCCACACTTAAAACAAGTTTTCAGTTGTCCACTGTATATAAATTTAATATAATGACCTGCTAGTGACATTGATGAAGGAATATTACGGCGAAGTTCCATTTTTACTGTTCTTGTTACATTGAAACACCCTTTTCCTGGTCCATAGGTATATTTATGGAAACGACCCCATCCTGCAGCATGGCGGCGCCTCACACACCCTGCCGCATGGCGGCGCCTCACACACCCTGCCGCATGGCGGCTCCTCACACCTCACTCAGCAGCATGGCGGCGCCACACACCCTAACCTGCTGCATGGCGGTGCCTCACACCTCGCTCTGTAGCATGGGGGCGCCTCACACCCCCCACCCTGCAGCATGGCGGCGCCTCAAACGCCACCCTGCAGCATGGCGGCGCCTCACACCCCACCATGCAGTATGGCGGCGCCACATAACCCACCCATCAGCATGGCGGAGCCTCACACCTCGCCCTGCAGCATGGCAGCGCCTCACGCCGGACCCTAGAGCATGGCGGCGCCTCACACCCCACCCAGCAGCATGGCGGCGCCTCACACCCCACCTTGTAGCGTGGCGTCGCCTCACACCTCACCCTGCAGCATGGCGGCGCCTCATACCCCACCCTACAGCATGGCCGCGCCTCACACCCCACCCTGCATTATGGCGGCGCCTCACACCTCACCCTGCAGCATGGCGGCACCTCACACCCCACCCTGCAGCATGGCGGCGCCTCACACCTCCACCCTGCAGCATGGCGGTGCCTCACACCCCACCCTGCAGCATGACGGCGCCTCACACCCCACCCTGCAGCATGGGGGCGCCTCACACCCCCCACCCTGCAGCATGGCGGCGCCTCACACCCCACCCTGCAGCATGGCGGCGCCTCACACCCCACCCTGCGGCATGGCGGCGCCTCACACCCCACCCTGCAGCATGGCGGCGCCTCACACCCCACCCTGCAGCATGACGGTGCCTCACACCCCACCCTGCAGCATGGCGGCGCCTCACACCCTACCCTGCAGCATGGCGGCGCCTTACACCCCACCCTGCAGCATGGCGGCGCCTCACACCTCACCCTGCAGCATGGCGGCGCCTCACACCCCACCCTGCTGCATGGCGGCGCCTCACACCCCACCCTGCAGCATGGCGGCGCCTCACGCCCATCCCTGCAGCATGGCGGCGCCTCACGCCCATCCCTGCAGCATGAGGTGATTGTGTCAGTAATTAATGAGGCTAATTAACCATGATAATGAATTGGTCTTCCTCAGGACAGTGATTGTAATTACTGAACCACCTTTTCTGCATCTTCTTGAGACTTGTGAACACTGTTCTTTATTCTGACTCTGCAACACTGTTCTTTGTTGTGTCCCTATAACATTGTTTTTTGTTATATTGACAACACTGTTCTTTGTTACAGTGTTAACGCTGATATTCATTGAATTGTGAAAAAAGTTATTTGCCTCTGTGTCACCATTGTTCTTGTTGTGCCTCTGTGTCACCATTGTTCTTGTTGTGTCTCTGTGTCACCATTGTTCTTGTTGTGTCTCTGTGTCACCATTGTTCTTGTTGTGTCTCTGTGTCACCATTGTTCTTGTTGTGTCTCTGTGTCACCATTGTTCTTGTTGTATCTCTGTGTCACCATTGTTCTTCATGAAGGGGAAGGAAGGACCACCATGCTCTCTCAAGAGTCTCCAGTGACGAACTTATTCATTACTACAACATTGTAGAAAGTGTCTCCAATGCTCTTCATTTTCACTGTAATTCTGTAAGACAGTTTGACCCTACAGCTTCATACCCGTATCTTACCTTAGAATTTGTTATCATATCTCCCACTTGTGTTTTTGTGACCCAACCACTTGGGCTGGACGGTAGAGGGACGGTCTCGCTTCATGCAGGACGGCGTTTAATCTCCGACCGTCCAAGTGGTTGTCACCATTCCTTTCCCCCGTCCCATCCCAGGTCCAAATCCCGACCTGTAGCCTTGTAGACCCTGTAGCACGCCACTGTTGGGTCCAGTACAGAGCCTTAGGGCGCGCTACAAGAGGGTCCACTACAGGGCCCCGGGGCACGGAACTAGATGATCCCGTACAGGGTCCTGGGTCACGTCACTACAGAGCCCTGTTGCATGCCACAAGAGGGTCAAGTACAGAGCCCTGTGGCACGCAACTAAAGGGTCCAGTAGAGAGCCTTGGAACACGCCACTGTTGGGTCATCGTATTTGACATTGCTCTCAAGTCTCAGGAAAATGTTTGAAAATAAAATGAAGTGATAGACAGGAACGACGACTTGGTATGGGTCCTGTGTCAACCTGGAGTTCACCTCGTGATATGATAGTTAATATGCTATTATTTCTTCCATTAACTTTTTCAGCATCTACACCAAGCTTATTGACCGACAGTTAAAAGGCTGACATATTTCCCTCTTCTTAAATATATGAACCATTTGAGCAACTCTCAAGTTCCATAACATATACTGATAAGTGGGAAGCTGAGCTGCTTCTTCGATTCCCCTAGAACTCCTGTCCTAAGCTGCCCTTCAGGTCCTACGCTTGAACGACCTGGAGAACTCCCTTGAATACGCTTGAAGATTTTGTTTATGCTTTTCAATACATTTCCTCAATATTCTGAATGCTACACTATATATATTTTCATTACCATCTTGGTAGATTTATAACATGAGATAATTTTCGAAACCCGCTTCTGTGAAGACTGATACGTATAGTTATGATTAAGAATACGCTGCAGAATACCTATTGATCTATAAGAGACAATTTCTATTTATATACATAGCAAACTCATTCATACATATATTTGTCTAGCCTATACCTGAAACAATCAAATGTTTCCTAACCAGCATTTTTTCAGGTCTTCCTACAATCTCCAGTTCTCCAGCTGGTATCTTTTGTTTTGAGTTCTATTTTGCGTTCATTTATTTAACCCAATTTATATTCCTTTTGCTACAGCCTTTAATTCATATATTCATATGTATACTTCTGTTACGAAACTCTTTACTCTCAGTTCTAGAGAATGTAAGTTAAGCTTCTGATAGTAAATAGACCGAAACTGAACTGCATAATCTAACTGGGACCTAACAAGAGCAAGAAAAATCTAAAGAATAATATTCTTTTTTTTGCTGTTTCTAAAAATAAAACCCAGTTTCCTATTTCTTTTATTATATACATTTGTGCATATATTTTTTGGCTTGTGATCTTTACTAATAGTGACTCCTTGATATTTGGCATTGCCTGCAAATTTGCATATGTTGCTGTTTGCATTTGCATGTGTGGCGGTGTTCAATGGTGTGGCGGCAGGTGTGACAGTTGCCGGGGGTCCTGATGACAGTCAGGTGTGTGGCAGCAGTTGTGGGTGTGGCGGTAGGCAAGAGTGGTGTGGTTGGCAAGAGGGGGGGGGGGAAGTGACGGAGGTGGGGCGCGCGTTTATTAGCAATTTAACTTTAATATTTACCTCTCAACCCTTTGATGTTAACCAATTTTCCTAGTCACTTGTTCCATAATTCATTCTGCACTCGTCAGCCTTACACCATGTTGCTCCTCCCTCATTGAGCATGATGATGAGTGATGGGCTCCTCCTCCAGCCCCTTCAACACACAGGGAATGAAGGGGGTGAAGCGAGACGCCATTAACTGCAATATAGGGGCCTAGTCCCCTCTCCACGGCTCTGAAGGACCAGTGTCTTGAAGGACGGAGGGCTGCATAGCCCCCCAGGGACTCCAGGGACAAGGATGTAATGATATTCCATCTGGAGGGATCAAGGGAGACCAAAGGCTTGTAGCTGTCAGTCGTGGAGGTGTTTGTGTTCCTCCCGACCAAAACATGCGGGAACCATTTCCGTTTATAGTCACTATTTCATATAAACGGGACAAGGAGATCATGAGACAGAAACGGGTAATTGTATGAGTTTAGAACACATGTTTCTGACCCATTAAAGTGACGCCTTAAACTGCCGGGAAATATTATCTGCAAACACAGAATATTATATACAAGCTGAGAGTACATGCTACTGGTGATGTACTCAGAGTACATGCTACTGGTGATGTACTCAGAGAACATGCTACTGGCGATGTTCTCGGAGTACATGCTACTGGTGATGTACTCAGATACATGCTTCTGGTGATGTACTCAGAGTACATGCTACTGGTGATGTACTCAGAGTACATGCTACTGGTGATGTACTCAGAGTACATGCTTCTGGTGATGTACTCAGAGAACATGCTACTGGTGATGTACTCAGGGTACATGCTACTGGTGATGTACTCAGAGTACATGCTACTGGTGATGTACTCAGAGAACATGCTACTGGTGATGTACTCAGAGTACATGCTACTGGTGATGTACTCAGAGTACATGCTACTGGTGATGTACTCATAGTACATGCTTCTGGTGATGTACTCAGAGTACATGCTACTGGTGATGTACTCAGAGTACATGCTTCTGGTGATGTACTCAGAGAACATGCTACTGGTGATGTACTCAGAGTACATGCTACTGGTGATGTACTCAGAGTACATGCTACTGGTGATGTACTCAGAGAACATGCTACTGGTGATGTACTCAGAGTACATGCTACTGGTGATGTACTCAGAGTACATGCTACTGGTGATGTACTCAGAGTACATGCTACTGGTGATGTACTCAGAGTACATGCTACTGGTGATGTACTCAGAGTACATGCTTCTGGTGATGTACTCAGAGAACATGCTACTGGTGATGTACTCAGAGTACATGCTACTGGTGATGTACTCAGAGTACATGCTACTGGTGATGTACTCAGAGAACATGCTACTGGTGATGTACTCAGAGTACATGCTACTGGTGATGTACTCAGAGTACATGCTACTGGTGATGTACTCAGAGTACATGCTACTGGTGATGTACTCAGAGTACATGCTACTGGTGATGTACTCAGAGTACATGCTACTGGTGATGTACTCAGAGTACATGCTACTGGTGATGTACTCAGAGTACATGCTACTGGTGATGTACTCAGAGTACATGCTTCTGGTGATGTACTCAGAGTACATGCTACTGGTGATGTACTCAGAGTACATGCTACTGGTGATGTACTCAGAGTACATGCTACTGGTGATGTACTCAGAGAACATGCTACTGGTGATGTACTCAGAGTACATGCTACTGGTGATGTACTCAGAGTACATGCTACTGGTGATGTACTCAGAGTACATGCTACCGGTGATGTACTCAGAGTACATGCAACTGGTGATGTACTCAGAGTACATGCTACTGGTGATGTACTCAGAGTACATGCTACTGGTGATGTACTCAGGGAGATTTTACTCACGGGTATGATAATTAATTTTCCCAGTTTAAATTATTTAAAATTTTTAAGTTAAGTACTTTATGAAGATTAGTTGAATAAAATCTCTGCCAACATCTGTTATTTTTTTCCTGCTGACTGAGACCTGACTCATGTTTTTAACTAATAAATAATAAATACGTGTTTGCCTTTTATGTAAAGTTTTTGTTTTAAGGAATTTTGCATTTTTCCAGTTTTTTTTTTGGCTCTGTAACATTTTGCATGTGTTCAACAGCATACCCACTAAGGGTGAGTATGCTGTTGAACAAGTACTGGATTATGCACACACGGACGTTATGCCGTTAAAGTTGTGGTGACAAGTTATGGTGACAAGTTATGTGGTGAAAAGTTATGGGGTGACAAGTTATGTTGTGACAAGTTATGTGGTGACAAGTTATGTGGTGACAAGTTATGTGGTGACAAGTTATGTGGTGACAAGTTATGGCGACAAGTTATGTGGTGACAAGTTATGTGGTGACAAGTTATGTTGTGACAAGTTATGTGGTGACAAGTTATGGGGTGACAAGTTATGTGGTGACAAGTTATGTGGTGACAAGTTATGTGGTGACAAGTTATGTGGTGATAAGTTATGTGGTGACAAGTTATGTTGTGACAAGTTATGTGGTGACAAGTTATGGGGTGACAAGTTATGGGGTGACAAGTTATGTGGTGACAAGTTATGGGGTGACAAGTTATGGGGTGACAAGTTATGTGGTGACAAGTTATGGGGTGACAAGTTATGTGGTGCCAAGTTATGGGGTGACAAGTTATGTGGTGACAAGTTATGTGGTGGCAAGTTATGTGGTGACAAGTTATGGGGTGACAAGTTATGTGGTGACAAGTTATGGGGTGACAAGTTATGTGGTGACAAGTTATGTGGTGACAAGTTATGTGGTGACAAGTTATGTGGTGACAAGTTATGTGGTGACAAGTTATGTGGTGACTGTTCTCCCCCTCCCTCGTGTCGGTGCTGTGTGCACCAGTGCAAAAGGATTTGGGAATAATGATGTCTGACGACCTAACGTTTAGGGAGCATAACCAAGCAAATATTGCGACAGCCAGAAAAATGATAGGATGGATTACGAGAACTTTCAAATCCAGGGATCCCATCACAATGCTTGTACTCTTCAAGTCACTTGTGCTGTCCCGTCTTGAGTACTGTTCAGTACTCACTTCCCCCTTTAGAGCAGGAGAGATTGCTGAAATAGAGGGAATACAGAGAACATATACGGCACGCATAGACGCGATAAAGCACCTAAATTATTGGGATCGTCTCAAAGCTCTCCAAATGTACTCACTAGAAAGAAGACGAGAGAGATATCAAATAATATACACCTGGAAGATACTGGAGGGCCAGGTCCCAAATCTACACAGTAAAATAACAACGTACTGGAGTGAACGATATGGAAGAAAATGCAGAATAGAGCCAGTGAAGAGCAGGGTGCCATAGGCACAATCAGAGAACACTGTATAAACATCAGAGGTCCGCGGTTGTTCAACGTCCTCCCAGCAAGCATAAGAAATATTGCCGGAACAACCGTGGACATCTTCAAGAGGAAACTAGATTTATTCCTCCAAGGAGTTCCGGACCAGCCGGGCTGTGGTGGGTATGTGGGCCTGCGGGCCGCTCCAAGCAACAGCCTAGTGGACCAAACTCTCACAAGTCAAGCCTGGCCTCGGGCCGGGCTTGGGGAGTAGAAGAACTCCCAGAACCCCATCAACCAGGTATCAACCAGATATCAACCAGTCCTCGTGACGGTGCTGCGTGCACCAGTCCTCGTGACGGTGCTGCGTGCACCAGTCCTCGTGACGGTGCTGTGTGCACCAGTCCTCGTGACGGTGCTGTGTGCACCAGTCCTCGTGACGGTGCTGCGTGCACCAGTCCTCGTGACGGTGCTGTGTGCACCAGTCCTCGTGACGGTTCTGCGTGCACCAGTCCTCGTGAAGGTGCTGTGTGCACCAGTCCTCGTGATGGTGCTGCGTGCACCAGTCCTCGTGAAGGTGCTGCGTGCACCAGCCCCAAACACAGGGACCTCGGCAGCGCCTGACGACTCACTAGGCTATCAACCGTTCAGCTTCAATCAACTCTACAGTCAATGGCCGCTCTCGACCTTCAGTAGTACTACCGTTGCTCTACCAATAATATAACTTTAACCCGGGTTAAAGTGTTCACCTTTTACACCAAAATAGTAGGACTTAAAATTAATCATTTTCAGGATTGTAAAATATCTAATAATGATACTAATCTTTTAACAAAAACATTAGGCTGTACTTGTCCTATTGAAGTTTTTAACCACTCAAATACATGAACATATAATTACCCTAATCACTTATAGATATAGTCTCGATACATCCTGCCACATGTGTGTATATAAGTATATGTAAATAATAGTAAACGTGTTACAAGTTCCCCTGTTAACACTTGATCAACAAAAAGGGTTAGAGGAGAGCAGTAACTTAGGTAAGAGAGCTGATATCTTCAGCGGCTGACGCTCCTGTGCGTCCCACAGGTCACTGGAGTCCAGTCACCACATTCTCAGCTCTTTCCTGACGTCATATGTATCCTCGTTCCGCCTCTTCCTTCCTTGGATGTCACAGGGGTGGCGCCGATCCTACACTGGTCTCTTCTCCCGTAGTAATCTCGGAGAGCCTCCGCCTCTTTTGGCGCACTAGAGGGACGCGTCCTGGGGGACATCCACAGCTGGCAACAAAATTTAATCTTCCCGGACTGTCGTTGCTACTAGAGATATACCGCGGAGCATATATATATATCCAGGTAGCCTTATGTCAATGCGTGTGCACTGATTCACTGCCATTGATGAAGATACTAGAATTGGCGACTTTACTAATTGAGTCATTTCCATTACTGAACCGTATCACAGTCTGTTCACTGTATTCAATATCTTGATAAGCAACTCAACGATAATAGGCTTCTGTTTTATTCGCTCACTTCACTGGTTATCACAGGATTGCTAATATCGATGTACAAATGTCAACAGCCTCTTTGCAGGCGAAATTAAATGAAACACTCCTATTCCAAGGTCACAGTTAAAACTTCACTTGCCTCTTCAGAGGCAAAAATCAAAGTAGCAATTTCTTTCCGTGGCCTTAGCCGTGTCTCCACCAGCCTCTTCAACCGCTACTCCTTGTGCATTAACACACCGGCTTGTAACTACCTCCAACACTCACTAGTCGGGAATGCCACCAGGCTTCAACAGTTAGTCTATTCACGTTGACCTACCTAAGTAAACGAGGGTACTTGCAACTCCCCGAAAGAACCCGGCGTGATGTCGAGTACCTCACGCTCTCAGCGGGTCTCTTCGACGACAATATGCTCTTCTACCTTTTTCCAAAAGGTCCCCCAGGCTTCTCAGGTGTAGCCAGAGTCCTACTGTATTATCCTCTGGGCTCAACTCGTCACTTATGATCCAAATCTGTCGGATTTCCGCGAGAACGTCAAGCTCACATCATCTGCGCAAAAAGTCTGGTTGAACAGTGAGCAGGTGCTTGCCTATGACGTTACAGAATGCTCGTCGCTCTTTTGCTGAGAGCTTGAGCCGCCACCACCACTCACCTTTCTCCTTGTGTGAGCCTGAGGCATGAGTCGCTGCATTCCATCAGTCCCAAATGTGTCTCTGCATTCCACAAAGTACTTGATGTGACGCTATCTGCCTGGGCGCCATTTTGTTTCGAAATCCGCGCCACAAATTAACCACTTTATAGCCAAATATTTCTTAAAATTAATTACAGTATAAAAAATGATCATTTTTAACTTAAATTACAGCTTGGGCAGTCTGGGGTCTTCCTAGGTAGGGGAAAATGATTCTTGAGGCCGGAAAGGACTGTTATTAGACAGCGATCATAACAAAGTTAGGTAGTGGCAAGTTATGTACTTCCCTAGTTGTGCTTGTGGGGGTTGAGCTCTGGCTCTTTGGTGAAAAGTTATGTGGTGACAAGTTATGTGGTAACAAATTATGTGGTGACAAGTTATGGGGTGACAAGTTATGTGGTGACAAGTTATGTGGTGACAAGTTATGTGGTGACAAGTTATTGGGTGACAAGTTATGTGGTGGCAAGATATGTGGTGACAAGTTATGTGGTGACAAGATATGGGGTGACAAGTTATGTGGTGACAAGTTATGTGGTGACAAGTTATGTGGTGACAAGTTATGTGGTGACAAGTTATGTTGTAGCTATCTTAATTATAACCTCTTTTCCTTTTTCAAAGGCTGCTACTAGAAGACAGTGCATGAATAATCGAGATGCACAATGTTATACACGTGGAAGCCTCACTACCCCGTCAATGAACGATCATTAGTAACTGAAGGCGCAATTGGCTAACTCTCCTGCTAAACTGGGACACCAGAACAAATCTTGGGCTCCACATCATGTATACAAGCATACTGTAAGACTTGGGCTCCACATCATGTATACAAGCATGCTGAAATCTTGGGCTCCACATCATGTATACAAGCATGCTGTAAGTCTTGGGCTCCACATCATGTATACAAGCATGCTGTAGTCTGGGCTCCACATCATGTATACAAGCATGCTGTAAGTCTTGGGCTCCACATCATGTATACAAACATGCTGTAAGTCTTGGGCTCCACATCATGTATACAAGCATGCTGTAGTCTGGGCTCCACATCATGTATACAAGCATGCTGTAAGTCTTGGGCTCCACATCATGTATACAAGCATGCTGTAGTCTGGGCTCCACATCATGTATACAAGCATGCTGTAGTCTGGGCTCCACATCATGTATACAAGCATGCTGTAGTCTGGGCTCCACATCATGTATACAAGCATGCTGTTGAAAATTCACGACAGTGATCCCAGGAAATGTGAGAAAATTTACATTTGGAATTTCAATGGTATAGCAAGAACCAAAAACCATGTTAATGAATACTATTTTTGCCTGGTCAAGACCTCAGGTTGCAATATGAAAATTAAGCAAAAACTCCTGTACCCAAGCCTGAATTGAGCAGTTTACCAGTACCCAATTCAGACGAAATACGTGGGCATAGAAGGTGATTGTTTTAAGTAAATGTTCAAAATAGTTTTGAACAGAAAACTTGACGTTGTAGACAAAAATCCTACAAGTTTTCCTCTCCCAAATTTAGGAGAGTGAAATTTTCCTCAGTGAGGTTGATTCCAGAACACATCTCTGGGTCGTGGAATCGACATAGGTCCTCCATATAATGTTAGTTTCTTGGTGATCCTGGTTTTGGTGCTGTGTCGATGTCGATCTGTAAGGATGTCGAGGTGTTGGTCGATACGAGTACTGAGGTTTTCGTCGATGTTGCTGTTTCTCCATTGGTTTGTAGCGTGAAGTAGTTGCGTTTTGTTGTCTTTGATCTCTTTTTCTGCCTTGTGTATCTGATTTCGAATCAGATCTTGCCTATATTTTATCGTGAAGGCTCGATTTCTTGTTGCTGGGTCGTGCGTTTTAATATTTTGTATATTTTGGTAGCAGTCTCTCTTGTAAACATATGTTGTTAAATATCTGGGTATAAACCCATTCCTAAATCTGGGTATAAACTGTCACGTTATGTCCAGACCGAATGAGATGGCCTGGAAAGTGGAGTTGGAGATCCTATTGGATGACATATTCGACCTCGAGACGCAAAAGAAGATAACGACGAAAGACACCTTGCAAGCAGAACTTATTGCAGAAGGAGGAAAGATTCGAGGCAACTACATAAGCACCATACTGTCCCCCGAGCTCAAAGCGGCAGCTAAGAGCCTTCGCGAGAACAAGGAAATAGTCGTCAGGAGAGGTGACAAGTCACCAATATACGTTATTCTTAAAATGACGAATATTTAGCGAAAATGAAACTCATATTCTATGACCAAACTAAATTCCAAAGGGAAACGAAGGACACTACAGCCGAATTGAAAACGAAAGTAAACAGATTGATCGAAACTGTGAACGCCAAGAAATTGGTCTCCACCTGCCAAAGGTTATTGGGGAATACAAACCTGGGTATGCGTATGGAAATGTCAAGACCCACAAGCCTGGAAACACACTTCAGCAAATCATCAGCCAGATACCCACACCCACGTACAGACTTTCTAAGCGACTCAACGGCTTGCTGACTACTTATGTACCCTGTGCTTTCAGCCTGAAGTCTCCAAAGGAATTTGTTGACTTACTGCGGGTAACACGGGCCACAGGGATAAGTGCCTTGTTCAATGTAGAATCACTGTTTACCAACGTACCCGTGGATGAAACAATCGGGATGATAACGGAAAGAGTGTATCGTGATCCGGCTTGTACTCCTCTTGACATACCAGAGAACATACTTAGGAAACTACTCAAAGCTTGCACTAAAGAGGTACCCTTCTTGAGCCCAGATGGGCACATGTTTACGCAAGTAGATGGGGTTGCCATGGGTGTCGGTAAATCCGACACCATTTAATAATATTACATGCAATTGCAGATAATATTGCTGCCATTATATACACAAGTTAACCCATGGAAAATGTAGCTTGTAGTGGAATTTTCCGTCTAAAGAAAACGGGATATCATTGCCACATACAATTATAAATTCACCAACTATTGTTGGGAATTATTCTTAAATACATTAGTCTTTGGACTTTTACCATCATAAAACATCTCATTTTAATTAACTTAATTATTAGAGTCAAAAGAAAGTAAATATGACCCTTCTATCAGTTACTGATATCTGGACAAAGTAAGCCAGGAGCATCAGTAGTAGGGAGTGGTCAGCCATTGTTATTAAGACCACAGAGGCGCAGGGAGCAAATTCGGCTCCTATTATATCTCTAGGACGAAGTGTTATGGAAACCAAAGGTCTTCCATCATCAACATGCAGTCAACAATAAACAAGCTAAGTGTTCTACCGAAACCCGTTTATCTAATCATTTTTGGCCATTAATGTTGGTAGATATTGGGCGTACCGGTTAGAATGCGAACTCGCCTCATACTAAAGGTAATTAAGCCTTGGTCTTTATTTGAATCATTATACAGTGTTTTCTCTGATATACCTGTCATATATTAGGATTCTGGCTTTACAGCTAGCACCTTTGACAGGTACAAGAAGAGGAAGCAAGACTTGGTGAATCAGTTACTATGGGTGATGGAAGCTGCCTCAAAATAGGATAACTTGGTGTCTACATCCTAGTTATACCTGGTGAACTAAGCCTGCTGTATAATAAGATAAGGAACCTCCTCAATGTATACTAATATATGTAGTTTAATACTGTAGTTTGATTGGCTGCATATATATAAATTCAATATAAACCCCCCTAATGTGTATGGATCGATTTGTGAGATTATTGCAGAAATACAGCCCACTTAACATCATATAAATTGCTATCGAAGTATATAAATTAACGTAAATATAAATTCTATATAAATTCATATAAATAAATATAAATCTCACAGGTCGGTCCCCACATTATTTGGCCATCTTCGAGCCGGATGACGAGTTTATTTGGTCATCTTAGAACCGGATGAACCAGTTAACCAGTGGATTCATTAAATATACTGGTATTAGAGCAGTGTGATTTATGCAATACAGAGCCAGTCATAGATGGCAGCGTTGCCTCGAGCGAGCTCAGGAACCCCACAGCTCACTTCAGCCTGATTCAGCAGTTTCATGGTCAACCACCAAATTGGTGGGTTCTTATTCTGTGAATAACAGCGCTAATATTGAAGCCAGCCAAATTAGTGGCTGTGTCCTCACGAGATTGTTCACTGATTTCGTGGTGTTAATTTCGCGAGAGATTATCCGCTAATTTTGTGGAGTTAATTTCGTGAGGTCACTATTAATATTTAATACTTCTTGATAATATTAGAAGTTTCATAGAGGCTAATTAAGAGGCTATTATCAATAATTGTGTATATTATTTCTCCAAAATAGAGAATTATTTAATATATATTGCACTAGTGTTCTCAATACAATATTTACCAATTGCCAACCCACAACAGGGTAGGATATTGCCATTGACTAGTTGAACTATTTATTGTTCATCCTAGTCCCATTATTACCATAGTCTAGTGGTACTATATTAAACAACCTAGCACCATTAATGAATGGTGCAGACCCTATTTTGGGTGTAAATTTATCACCTCGAGTTGAGTTGTGTTTATATAATAATTTACTTATGATCATTACACCTTTGAGTGATTAATTAGTGTCTATACCATCCTAGGGTGATTTTGAGGAGCTAACCTAAAGGTACTTCCAGTGACACTGGTTTATCACTCAAATCATTAGTGTGTATGATTGTATATTTATAATGTGTATTAATTTTAAATGCTAACCTCTAGTAGAGGTAGGATTATAGCCTAGTGATTGCAGAATTTTACCCTAGGCTACCATCAGTGCTTGTTCAGCATTATGAGCAACCCAAGTACAAGCCCCACAAGGCTTTATCAACTAGCCTGTATGGATAATGCAGGGAGAATGAAAAGAACCCTTGCAGGTCTTAAAGGCCACTTAACAACACAGATTAAGAAATGTGAAGATTTGTCACAACAATCACCAGTTGATTATGCTGACCTGGAAAGCTGTTATCAAGCACTGAAGGTAAATTTGAGCAAATGCCAAATAGCAACATATGTGGCTGAACTTGCCAACACAAATTTATCCTGGTGCGGAGCGGAGTCTTGAAGTGGGTAGAATATAGTTGTGCGTTAATTGGCTGTTGATTGCTGGTGTTGACTTCTTGATGTGTAGTGCCTCGCAGATGTCAAGCCGCCTGCTGTCGTTGTATCATTGATAGATACAGCAACAGCAGGCGGCTTTTTCGGTCATATTTAATAAATATATATATATATATATATATATATATATATATATATATATATATATATATATATATATATGTATTTATATATGCAACAATGATCACAAAAACACTGATCCAAGTATGCAGAATAACCACATGTGAAAAATAGTGAATGCTTAACGCGTTTTCGGCTAATTCGCCTTCATCAGAGCAAAGTAGAATGAAGATTCATCTTCATTCTACTTTGCTCTGATGAAGGCGAATTAGCCGAAAACGCGTTAAGCATTCTCTATTTTTCACATGTGGTTATTCTGCATATATATATATATATATATATATATATATATATATATATATATATATATATATATATATATATATATATATATATATATATATGTTGATATGTTGTTAAATATGACCGAAAAAGTAAGATTAATAACTCTAACACGAATTTCCTCAATATTTCTTATGTTTCTTTTTACTGTCGATGGTAATTGAAAAATCAATTCTCCAAAATTCATTTTTATTTTTAGTCTGACGCGACGCTTGAACGCGTTTCGTAATAACGTATTACATTTTCAAAGAATTTAGTTTACACACACACAACTTTAACCTAAAACACTTAACAGAGTTTATTAATTCTAACGCTAAACAGCTTGTCTTATATACTAGCATTTGGGTGAGGTGATATGTTGCAATAGTTTTGGATGAGGCGAAAAAAATTTTGAGCAACACAAAACAAAACACGATGCAATGGTATAAATTGGATAAATGAGAGGGAAGAATGGAAGTAACTGCAAAGGGCCTATTGGCCCATACTTTCTCTTGATGCTTCTATATTGGTACGGAGTCTTGATGTGGGTAGAATATAGTTGTGCATTAATTGGCTGTTGATTGCTGGTGTTGACTTTTTGATGTGTAGTGCCTCACAGATGTCAAGCCGCCTGCTATCGCTGTATCTATCAATGATTTTTGTGTTGTTTGTTATGACTTCTCTGGAGATGGTCTGGTTGTGGAAAGAGATTATATGTTCCTTAACGGAGCCCTAATGCTTATGCATTGTTAATCGCCTGGAAAGAGATGTTGTTGTCTTGCCTATATACTGAGTTCTTTGGGGCTTACAGTCCCCAAGTGGGCATTTGAAGGCATAGACGACGTCGGTCTCCTTTAAGGCGTTCTGCTTTGTGTCTGGAGAGTTTTCTTGAGTAGGTTGGCAGTTTTTTTGGTTTTATAGTAAATCGTCATTTTTTAACTTCTGATTTTTGTCTGTAGGGATAACGTTCCTATCAACAATATCATTCAGGACCCTTTCCTCCGTTTCATGAGCTGTGGAAAAGAAGTTCCTGTAAAATAGTCTAATAGGGGGTACAGGTGTTGTGTTATTTGACTCTTCAGAGGTTGCATGGCGTTTCACCTTTCTATTTATGATGTCTTCAACAAAACCATTAGAGAAGCAGTTGTTACATATTATACATATATATATATATATATATATATATATATATATATATATATATATATATATATACATATATATATGTATAATGTGTGTGTGTGTTGTACCTACTAGCCAGAACGTCGTACTCGGCTTACTATGCAAGGCCCAATTTGCCTAATAAGCCAAGTTTTCCTGAATTTATAAATTTTTCGATTTTTTCCTTATGAAATGATAAATCTGCCCATTTCATTATGAATAAGTTATTTTGTATAATTCCAGTTAAAACTAACGTAGATATATGTCCGAACCTAACCAACCCTATCTAACCTAACCTAACCTAACCTATTTTAACCTAATCTAAACTAACATAACTAAGTCAATAATTTATGTTGGAAATATAATATATTAATAATTCAAATAAACTAATTTGAAACAATTTATTGAAAAAAAGAAAATCACTCGGCCTATTGGGAAAGTCGGGTCAAGCATATAGTAGGCCGAGAAGTGCGTTCTGGTTACTAGGCATGATATATATATATATATATATATATATATATATATATATATATATATATATATATATATATATATATATATATATTTATAAATTTCCTGGAGCACGGCGCGTGAATCACAAGCGTCCAATAATATCACCTAGAATAACCGAATAATTTCTTAATATTCGGAAATATTCTTGGTAAATCATGTTATTAAGTAAGTGTTATATAGAGAGAAGACACTATGGTGGTGAGAGCGGTGGGTGCGCCCCTTCAGCGTCGGCATAATGAACCCTGAGGCGGGGCTTAACCAAGCTCTGAGGACAAGGTCATTATGGTGGTGTTATCACACAATATATATAAATCAAACGGTTTAGTTTAATCCTCATCATTATTCACCGGCAGCTAACAAAGAGCTAACACAGAGGCAATGAAGCCAGACTTGTTAATCTGGCGGATGATACTGTGGCAGAGTAATCTGGGCGCCTCAGAGCGCTCAGCTCCTCCAGATATATCACCAACATACTTCTTAACGCTCATACTGCACAAAGATATATCACTAACATACTTTTTAACCCCTCATACTGCGCCAGATGAGAGCACCTTCTCCGACTTCTGATTTACTTCTCAGTGCTCGTTCTTGTTGCGTTTTTGTCATTTAATACAAATTCGTTGTTACAAACTGAGTATGAAATATTATGAGCGAAAATCTGTATTTATAAAAGAGAATGTCTGACTCCTTGTTTTTCTGTTCAATATAGGCCAGACGCTCGGGGATAGTCTCACATAACTTTTAAAGATGACATAAGGGGGTACGTGAGTGTCATAGGCCAGTTGAAATCAGCTTAGTTTTGGTGATTAGGGTTTTGCCAGTAAGTACTTTTATTTGAAGAATGTATTGGAAGTATTAACTGCGTGGTGACCCAGAGGACGTGACCGGAGCGCCGCCCGAGAATCTCATCAGTTGTGATTCTTGCGTAAAGTTGTTTACAGGGGACTAGATGGCTGGATTAACAATCCATTCTCACAAGTGCTGACCTTGAAAAGTTTCTCCATCATTATTTTCATGTGATTGAATCGCACTTATATATAGGATTCACCCACTTACTTCAATACCTGTAATTGCCAACAGTACTTGACCACCTAACCAAACCTAACCTAACCTAACCAAACTTAACCTAACGTAACCCAACCTACCCCTACCATCAAACCTAACCAAACCTAACCTAACCTAACCTAACCAAACCTAACCTAACCTAACCTAACCTAACCTAACCTAACCTAACCAAACCAAACCTAACCTAACCTAACCTAACCAAACCTAACCTAACCTAACCAAACCTAACCTAACCTAACCTAACCAAACCTAACCTAACCTAACCAAACCTAACCAAACCTAACCTAACCTAACCTAACCTAACCAAACTTAACCTAACGTAACCCAACCTACCCTTTCCATCAAACCTAACCTAACCTAACGTAACATAACCATACCACCTAACCTAAGCTAAGCTAACCTAACCTACCCTATTATATGCCTCACTATAAAAAATACAGTGCATAATATCGAATAAAATGAGAAAAAAATGATTTCACAAAATATTAAGTATGATGGACACGTCTTTGTGGTCCGGGGCGTTGACACAAGCATGAGTTTGTCATTCAAGTATAGTTGGTCATTCACGTATATATGGTTATTCACGTATAGTTGGTTATTCACGTATAGTTGGTCATTCACGTATAGTTGGTCATTCACGTATAGATGGTCATTCACGTATAATTGGTCATTCACGTATAGTTGGTCATTCACGTATAGTTGGTCATTCACGTATAGTTGGTCATTTACGTATAGTTGGTCATTCACGTATAGTTGGTCATTCATGTATAGAGTGATATAGACTCCTTAAAGGAGCATTTGACGAATGTTTATGAAAAAGACACAACCCATTCGCATCTGGCACTGTTGTTCCAGACACAGCTGTCCTCAGACACTGTTGTCCCAGGTACAGCTGTCCTCAGACACTTGTCCCAGGTACAGCTGTCCTCAGGCACTGCTGTCCCAGGTACAGCTGTCCTCAGGCACTGTTGTCCCAGGTACAGCTGTCCTCAGACACTGTTGTGTCTGCACAACTACACAGAGACTACCACACTCCCCAATACCACTTCCAAAACTGGACAAACCATTGCCACAACAACACACCCTGGGTCAGGGTAGAGAGGAGGGAGAACCACCAAAACCTTCCAGAAGTGACACACAATATGGACAATCATTCATTTTTGCAAACATTCAAGGTCTAAAGCCAAAGTCAAGAAATAAAGTCAAGTTCATAAATGGTCTCCTATTAGAGTCAAACTCCATATTTGGGGCATTCACGGAAACTCATACAAAAGATTACATGGATGGTGAAATCTGGATTCCAAATTATAATTTATACAGATGTGATAGAAAAACTAGGTCAAATGGAGGAGTAGGTCTGTATATTAAAGAGGACCTGGTATGCACAGAACTACTAAACTCAACTAATGAGGTGGTAGAGGTACTTGGAATTAAGGTAGAGAAACTAAACCTAATTATTATTTTAATATATAAACCGCCAGATACAACGGTTGAGGAATTCACAGAGCAGATGCACAAAATAGAGAACATACTTGATGACCTAGCAAACCCAGCTCCAGATATTATCTTCCTTGGAGATTTCAATTTACCGAGTCTAAGATGGAGAATGGCAAACACAAATATCATAGCAGGGAACGACCCGGGAAATAACCAGCCACAGGTCAGAGAACTTTTGAGATTCTGTGACAAATTCTCGCTCAATCAACAGATTACAGAACCAACTAGGAACGAAAACACACTAGACTTGTTATTCACAAACAATGATGAACTAATCAGAGACATAACAATCTCAGATACTTCATACTCAGACCATAAGCTCATTGAAGTGCGAACTAGCATAAATAACGGTAGTAGATCTAAGAGACCCAACAAGCGAGAAGGAATATTCAATCAATTCAATTTCAACAATAAGAGGATTGACTGGGAAAAAATAAATGTAGACCTTTCAACCATTCAATGGGAGACGGTCTTAAGCGACAAAACTCCCACACAGGGAATAGCTCAACTGACAGCTGAAGCTTACAAGGTCTGCTTGAAGCACGTGCCGGTGAGGAGGGGCAGAAAGAGGAACACTCTAGAAAGAGAACGCAGACGACTGTACAGGAGAAGGAAAAAAATTACGGAAATGCTTCGGCAGACACAACTATCACAAGCAAGGAAAATAAGCCTAAGCAGGGAGATCGAAGAAATCGAACAAACGTTGAAGCGATCATATGAGTCTGAGGAAATGGAATTGGAACAGAGAGCTATACAAGAGATAAGGAAAAATCCGAAATATTTTTTCACATACGCTAAATCAAAATCCAAAACCTCGACCAGTATTGGACCGTTAATTACAAATGAAGGTACGTACACAGAGGACAACAAAGAGATTAGTGAAATTCTAAGAAGCCAGTATGAGGCTATGTTTAGCACACCAATTAACAACATGAAAGTTGATGACCCAGACAGCTTCTTTATGAATGACATTCAAGCTGCAGATAATATAACGGATATTACCACAAACTCGGAAGACTTTGAAAGAGAAATTGACAATATGCCCATGCACTCAGCCCCTGGGCCTGACTCATGGAATTCAATATTCATAAAGAAATGTAAAGTACCAGTAGCGAGAGCACTCAGCGTAATATGGAGAAAGAGCCTGGATACAGGGGAGATACCAGCAGCACTCAAATCTGCAGATATAGCTCCGTTGCACAAGGGGGGGAGTAAAGCCTTGGCAAAAAATTATAGGCCAGTTGCACTAACATCACACATAATAAAAGTGTTTGAAAGAGTGATTAGGAATCAAATTTCTAGTTTTATGGAAAACAATGAATTGCACAATCCAGGACAACATGGATTTAGAGCGGGAAGATCCTGTCTGTCACAGTTACTCAACCACTATGACAAAATCACAGAAGCCCTAGAAGAAAAGCAAAATGCAGATGTTGTATACACAGACTTTGCAAAGGCTTTCGACAAATGTGACCATGGGGTGATAGCTCACAAAATGAGGTCAATGGGAATAACTGGAAAAGTAGGACGCTGGATACTCAATTTCCTGTCGAACAGAACACAAAGAGTAACAGTCAATCAGATAAAATCGAGTCCAAGCGATGTTAAAAGCTCTGTACCTCAAGGTACAGTCCTTGCACCGCTACTGTTCCTTATTCTCATATCTGATATAGACAAAAATACACGTCACAGCTTCGTGTCATCCTTCGCAGATGACACAAAAATCAGCATGAAAATTACCTCTGCTGAAGACATTGAAAAACTACAAACAGATGTCAACAAAGTTTTCGATTGGGCAGCAGAAAATAATATGATGTTTAACAGTGAAATTTCAGGTACTCAGGTACGGCAAAATGAGGATCTGAAAATAATACAGGGTACAAAACACAATCAAATCTTCCCATAGTAGAAAAACAGCATGTCAAGGATTTGGGAATAATGATGTCCGACGATCTAACGTTTAGGGAGCATAACCAAGCAAAATCGCATCAGCCAGAAAAATGATCGGATGGATTACGAGAACTTTCAAATCCAGGGATCCCATCACAATGGTTGTACTCTTCAAGTCACTTGTGTTGTCCCGTCTCGAATACTGCTCAGTACTCACTTCCCCCTTCAGAGCAGGAGAGATTGCTGAAATAGAGGGAATACAGAGAACATATACGGCACGCATAGACGAGATAAAACACCTAAATTATTGGGATCGTCTCAAAGCTCTCCAAATGTACTCTCTAGAAAGGAGACGAGAGAGATACCAAATATATACACGTGGAAAATACTGGAGGGCCAGGTCCCAAATCTACACAGTAAAATAACAACGTACTGGAGTGAACGATATGGAAGAAAATGCAAGATTGAACCAGTGAAGAGCAGAGGTGCCATAGGCACAATCAGAGAACACTGTATAAACATCAGAGGTCCGCGGGTTCAACGTCCTCCAGCGACTATAAGAAATATTGCCGGAACAACCGTGGACATCTTCAAGAGAAAACTGGACTGTTTCCTAAGAGAAGTCCCGGATCAGCCGGGCTGTGGTGTGGTATGGGGCTGCGGGCCGCTCCAAGCAACAGCCTGGTGGATAAAACTCTCACAAGTCGAGCCTGGCCGGGCCGGGCTTGGGGAGTAGAAGAACTCCCAGAACCCATCAACCAGGTATCAACCAGGTATCACGCAGAGCCTGGCACACTCTCTTATGTCAAGGCAGTGAAGTGCTGCCATTTTTTAATTAATGAGCTTAGTAGCATTAAGCATTTCCTCTCCTGTATATGTAGAGAATAGTGTACAGTCTCCAGCATTGGCTGGAACAGCAGGAAAGATTAGTAATTCGATGGCTGAAGTAGACATTCCACATGGGGTCAAGCACACTCTTGACTCCATGTGGAATGCACCAATTTGGGCTTCCGAACTGAGTGTCATTGAAGCCTACATTTAGAGGGTTCTGAATGGAGTTCCTTGTTTATTGTAAATAGAGCGTGATTTACGAAGCATTTAAACAGCTCTTGAAACAATTCCAAAGAGCCGTGACGAGGATTTGAACACACGTCGTTGAGATTCCCAGACGCGTAAAGTTGTGTTAACAGCTGTTCCCCCCCGGTGCCAAAGCTGGCAAAAACACTTGCAATATCCCCGGTAGTATTGCAGCTGATCGTGCAGTAACTGAGGCCAATTAGAGGAGAGCGATCAAGATATAAACAGCAGAACAAAACGTTTCTAAAACCACGTTGTCGTCGTGACGTCAAGAAATGTTGTCATTTGTGGATCATTCTCGTCAGAGGAATTTAAAAGTAATTGTTATCAGAGACACAGGGCTGTTGTTTCTGGCTTATGGAAGACTATTTCTTTGGTGGATTCCTAATTACGCGTCAAAGGACGAGCTTTTAGCTTGGGCTTGTGGTAGAGACGAGTGATAAGCTCTCTCTCTCTCTCCTCTCTCTCTCTCTCTTCCTCTC